>CAUYLG010016575.1:0-73815 GCA_963573385.1 Cacajao melanocephalus
CAATGCATAGATGCACAAACATTAACATGATTGTTTTTAGAAACCACTGAATTGCTCATCATCACTGGTCATTAGAGAAATGCAAATCAAAACCATATTGAGATACCATCTCATGCCAGTTAGAATGGCGATCATTAAAAAATCTGGAGACAACAGATGCTGGAGAGGATGTGGAGAAATAGGAACACTTCTACACTGTTGGTGGGAGTGTAAATTAGTTCAAACATTGTGGAAGACAGTGTGGTGATTCCTCAAGGACCTAGAAATAGAAATTCCATTTGACCCAGCAATCCCATTACTGGGTATATATACAAAGGATTATAAATTGTTCTATTATAAAGGCACATGCACACATATGTTCATTGTGGCACTGTTTACAATAGCAAAGACCTGGAACCAACCCAAACACCCATCGATGATAGACTGGACAAGGAAAATGTGGCACATATACACCATGGAATACTATGCAGCCATAAAAAAACGATGAGTTCATGTTCTTTGTAGGACCATGGATGAATCTGGAAACCATCATTCTCAGCAAACTGACACAAGAACAGAAAATCAAACACTGCATGTTCTCACTCAGGCTGGTGTTGAACAATGAGAACATATGGACACAGGGAGGGGAGCATCACACAGTGGGGTCTGTTGGGAGGAGACAGGGGAGGGACAGCAGGGGTAGAGAGGTTAGGGAGGGTTAACATGGGGAGAAATGCCAGATAGAGGTGACAGAGGGTATGGAGGCAGCAAACCACATTGCCATATATGTACCTATGGAACGGTCCTACATGTTCTGCACATGTACCCCAGAACCTAAAGTGCAATTATATATATATTTATACACATATAATTATATATATGTATATGTATAATTATATGTGTATATATGTGTGTGTGTGTGTATATATGTGTGTGTGTATGTGTGTATATATATACACACATATGTATGTGTGTGTATATATATACACATACACACACACATATATACACACACACACACATATATACACACACACACACATAAATATAGATAGATAGATACATACGTACATACATACATACTCACCACTGAGTTTTGAGATGGTTTGTTGTGGAACATTATAGTAGATAAATCATGAATACAGAAATGCATAATAGGTTACTTTCATAACAAAAACCTAAAATATGTGGCAGTGGTTTGGGAGCTGGATATTAATTGGTTGTAAAAGCTACTATAGGCAGCTAGAAGAAAATATGGCCAAAAAGCAAACACAACAAAAACAGCCAGGCAAACACGTGTTGCAGGAGACTAAAAAACTGAGAGCCTATGGTAGGGCATGAGCATGCCCGTGTTATCACCATGGCAGACACTGGTAAGCTATTGCCTACAATAAGCTGGAAGGTTGGATACGTACTTCATGAATTTGTAGATTTGAGGGAGGAGATAGGAAGCAGAATTTTGGAAGCTTGAGCCGTTTTGCCTGGCTGCACCTGACAAACTCTGAGAAGGAGAAGAACTCAGAAAATAGCTGACTATTTTTGCAAGCAAAATTTTGGGGAAATATGGAAAATCCAGAAATCTCATTGCGAAAAATAAAACTGAATTTTTACTAAACCAAGGATATGACCATGACGATAGAGACTATGAAAAAATCAAATCCGACTGCCAAAAAGATATCTTCTCAATATAAAAACCAAATCAGAAGGATGGCTATTGCACGCTTCATTTGAGCTACAAAAGAAATAAGATGGTGCCTAGCAAAACAACAAGGCTTGTAGGAAGATGAGGCATAGTTCTACAGACACCTGATGAGGCCAAAATACTCCTAGCTGATTCTAGAGAGAGAGGCCTGTCTTGGAAGTAGTTAAGAGTGAGTGTTTGGCACATGGAATTGACTGGAATCAAATATACAGAAAACCCCCACACACAACTTTTGAGAAACATACACAGTAATTTCCTCTTTTCTCTGGAGTATATTCAAAGACCCTCAGTGGATGTCCTAAGCCGTAGATAGAACCCAACCTTACACATTCTATGTTATTTGTTTGTTTGTTTGTATGAGACGAAGTTTTACTCTCATTGACCAGGCTGGAGTACAATGGTGCAATCTTGGCTCACTGCAACCTCAGCCTCCCAGGTTCAAGCTATTCTCTTGCCTCAGCCTCCCAAGTAGCTGGGATTACAGGTGTGCACCACCACACCCAGCTAATTTGTATTTTTAGTAGAGATGGGGTTTCACCTTGTTGCCCAGGCTGGTCATGAACTCCTGACCTCAGGTGATCCACCCTCCTCAGCCTCCCAAAGTGCTGGGATTACAGGTGTGAGCCACCGCGCCTGGCCTCTATGTTTATACATACATGCCGATGATAAAGTCTACAAATTAGGCACAGCAGGAGATTAACAATAGCCAATAATAAAATCAAACAATTATAACAATAGACTATAATAAACGTTGTGTGCATATGGTCCCTCTCTCTCTCAAAATGTCTAATTGTATGTAATATTTTTGGACCATGATCAACGGTGGGTGACTAAAATCACAAAAAGTGAAACTGGGTGAGAGAGGACTGCTATACTGGCAAAAGCACTGCTGGGCATAGAAAAGGACTGAACTTGTTTGAGTTATAAACATCCCTTCTCTGAAAAAGCTACTCAGCCTTTAAAAAGAGCATCTTTTCTTTTCTTCCTCAGAAGTAGCCAAAGAAGATGTTGAAAAGAGAAAGACCTTCCAGGAGGTGGAGCCAAGAGTGGTGGAGAACAATGGACACAAAGTCCACCCTTAAGGAGCAGAACTGGGGCCTGGAGGAGAAACATTCCTAACCCCAGGGAAGGGCCTGGACATTTTTCCACAGTAGACATTCTGTCTTGCTGTGAATGAGAGCAGCAATGGACCACTTACCTTCCCTTTTCAAAGAGGAGTGGGCCCGTCCCTGTTCCACTATTGTGTGTTAGGCGAGGAGGGAGCACATATCTTGCCTTTTCAGTTCTCTGATCTTTAAATCAAGAGAAGCTACAACCCAAACGATGTCACCTAAGAAATCGTGGGCTTTGAGCCTGATGCCATGATTAGATGAGGCTTTTGAGAGTCCTGAGATGGGGTTTCTCCCACTAATGGCACCTTTAACTTTGGGTTTGGGTTTGAGCTTGCAATTTGCTTTGGTCATGAACAGAATATGCCATCCCCAAATATGAAGTATTGTTGAACTGAAGGTGATTAATAAGAAGCAGACACACGAATGCTGTCTGCCATCCCTCTATTTGCCTCTACATGTCTAAAAGCAGGACTTCGATATACCAAGACAAAAGGGTACCCTGCCCCTCCACCCTGCCCCCACCTTCCCTTCTACCAAAGAAAGTAAAGATAAACCACTGAAGACAACTTGAGATCCTCATTGGCTTTGACGTGGTAACTTTACTAACTAGCCTTTATCTGCCATTTACTTGCCTTCCCTCAAGTTACTTACCCTAGAGGCTCAAAGTCATTTTATGTCTTGTCATTATGCTAAAAATTTAACTTTCTTTGTTGAAGATGCTATATAAGCAGGAATTCAAAGCCACTACTTTATTTGAGAAAGACTATTCCCTGGGTGTCTTCCACGTATATATGAAATATACATGTTAATAAACTTGTTTGTTTTTCTCTTAATAGTCTCGTTGTTACAGGGGTCTGTTCCCAACTAAGAACCTATGGGGGTTATTCTTCCCCTACAGTCAATAGAATACCATCAGAAGTGACACAAACAAGAGATGTGAAATGTCCTTAGGTGGTTAATCTTATTCTCCTGTGCTTCTGCCATTACCATAAGAGAATGCTCTCACTGATCCACTGGTCCAAGGAAGATGAGAGACATATAGAGCAAGCCTGGACCCAAACTGAAGCTTGAAGCTAAGCCCAGCTGAGCCCAGCTTGAATCAGCCAACTTCCAGCTGATCCTCAGATACTTGATGGTTGTTTTAATCCACTGAGTTTTGGGGTGTTTGTTACAGCATTACTGTAGCAAAAGCTAATGATACAGGGATTTCTTTTTTCTTCTTTCTCCCAAGAATTCATTATGAACATGAGTGGCAAGTCCTGTGTTTCCTGCTCTTTTTAATATGCTTCCCAATTAGTCTTGTAACTGACAGACCTCTACTTTTCAAGCCAGAATACTTAGTTTTAAATACCAGCTCTGCTGTGTGATGGTTACATCATCTTGAGCCCATAAATTAATACTCTGTTGGTCTCAGTTACCACATCTATGAAACAATGATAATCACCTAACTTCATATGGTTTTATAAGAATGAAATGAAACAGCAGATTTCACAAAACAATGTATTGCCTGACATAAAGCAGGGCCTCAATATGAATTGAGCCGAAATCACTGGAACGAGCTCCTGGATCTTCTCCAAGTTTTCTTTCAGCTCAACAATACCACGGTGGTAAGAGATTTTTGGTTTTCATCACAATACTTGCTCACTGATGCTTGTTTAATGATGACAAACAGTTTGATTTCACTCTCTGAGATCATCAGGACACTGGTAAGATGCCTGGAAGGGTCAATACATTGACTTAACTTTATACTCTATTGTGAAAGACTAACATCAGGGCACATTTTAATATCCGTGAGAAAGACACAAAATATTTGGGTTTACAAATGAGTTCCTAGCACATATTAGGTCAATATGTGGAAATGAAAGAGAACATATTCAGTTAGTCCACAAGCCAGGCAACATCTCTAAAGCGGCCATAGATACAGATATCCTAGAGAAAGATATCTAACAGCATGTGTATAGTTCAGAAAAGACTATAGCCACTTCAACAAAACACTCAAATCTAAAGCACCTATCCAAATAAACTAACAAAAACTATCCCAGCAACGCATTTAAATCTTTTTAGAAATGCATTGTGTGTTTCTAAGTGTGGTAAAAACCCTTGTATATGAAATTGAAGCCTGAGATTTCTAACTTAAAATCTTTAATTTTTGCATCTTTTTATTCGGCCTTTACTACTGACAAATGTGTGTCATACATGAATTTGCTTTATTTTAGGAAATGAAAATTCATAACGTTATTTTTATTTGAGACTTCTGGGTGCTGCTTGGCCTCTGGGTCATTATTATAAATGGGAAATCTCATAGTTATGGACTGAGGACATTGGAAGGTACCAGAGCTGGGAATAAATCTCTAATTACATTAAATGCCCTGAAAATGAACTTTTCGATTAAGTCCCAGACAGCACTGATATTTTCCCCCAAAGCTGAATATAAATAGAAACCAACAATAGCAAATAAACAAACACATAGTTCAGCTTATTTAGAGATTCTGTTTAACTGGGTTTCAGTTAATTGCAGTTTTGCTGTATTTCCTCACAATGCCATTTTCCTTACCATAACTCTGTAGATTACCGGAGTGGACTATTTCATGCACAATTTATTGCAGAGACAGGCAGTATTTATCAGTTCCTTCATGGCAAAGAAGAATCATCTGCTTGAACGCCATCACTCCTGCTGCTGTCAGCAGATTGGCAAAGAGCTGAATAATAAAAGAAAAGACCCCCACAAATACTGGATCTGTGATAACTCCATTAATTTGAGAATAAGAGGACTTTTAAAAATGGGGGGAAAATATCCAACCTTTTAGCAGAACATCCTAGTTAAGATAGAGCCCAAGCCTTGGCTCATCCATCATGGTTTAGAATTAGCTTTCATGAACTTGACCTTAACCATCACTCTTTTTGTCAAGCCTGGGTGTCAACACAAAAGAAATTGGTTCATGGATGAAAGTACTGAATGAGCATCTGATCACACTTCTTTCAGGCGCTTACCTTCTCACAGTAAGGGATCAATTAAAACCAAATGGAGCAGATTTCTCTGGATATCTGGGTCCTCAATGTGGAATGCTATGGTTTGGGCAAAGAAGCATTTAACTGAGAAGAGAGAGGCTTCTGGCCCGAGCACAAGCAGGCCAAGCATGTATGTCATAAGCTGCGGGATGTAAACACACTCAGCACTGGACACAAAAGGACAAGGACACAAGAGACCGTCTGTCATGTCATTACCTGAATATCTAGCTGTATTATTTATAAACCAACTTGCAGCAGATGTTGTCTTTTTTAACACAAATTCTCCTTCCAGGGCATTATGCATGAGGCCTAATTGTAAATGCCTATACTGTTTCTTTCCCCTACTGATTTATTGTTCTATAGACATCTACACGGGAACGCAGTGTGGAACTGCACTGTTTCCTCTATTAATTATTTTCACTCTTTGATTACTAATTTCAGAAGACAAACTTTTCACTGTTGACCTCCTCAGGAGTGGATTGTTTTACAACGAGACTGTATTAGGGAAATGAGTCCCCAGTGAAAGCAGAAGGGCATGAAAACCTTGTGTCTTATTTACATTAACCCAAACACAAGTTTCTCAGTCATTTCCCTCTTAAATCTTTGTCTACTCGTGAAAGAAAAGTCACAGATCCAGAAACAATGCTTCCACTGGAGTGACTGCAGTTATTTTGCACAGTACTGGAGCTGTTATAATAGAATCAAAGTCTGCAAAAAAAATTATTACTGTTAGAAAACAAGACATGTACATCTATCTCTGTGCCAAAGATGTAAAACCACTAAGCACTACCCTGGGCACCCAGTAGGTAGGTGCTCAAATATTAGAAGTGTTCTTCAAATTTAGAATCTGACATGATTTCCAAAGTAAGTGTTGATGACATAATGCATTACAATTTTGGAGAGCCTGGAATTCTTTTCCAGAGAAAATCTTGAATGCTTTTGTTGCGCCATAAGATTGGCTGACCCTTTTGACCAAACGCCCCTCTATATGTGCAACTGCCCACCCACCTGCCTACTGGGAGAGAATTGCAATCCCTGGGGAGCATCCAGGGAGTCTGGCCCTTTCCACGCCTTCCCTCTCACCTTCTCTCAGAAAGAGGGTGCACTCCGTACAAGCCAGGACTCAAATGTAACATCCAGTGGCTCTCGGGGGCCACTGTTCTGAGCCCTGGTGGGGAGACAGAGATAGAGATGACAAGGTTAGTATCTTGCCGGTTTCACAGGCTGCCCGTCTCTGCCTGGGTCTCACACCTTCCTCAGTAGTCCATTCTGATCTTGGAGGAAGTCTGTGCACTGAGACTCTAGAAGGTTGGGACAGACCATCTATGGGACTCTAAACTGAGCGTCAATCCCTTCCATCCCACATCACTTAAGTCACCACCCAGCTTCTGCAGAGATGCTCCTAGGGATAGAGACTCACTCCTCAGGCAGCAGCTCATTCTCTTTGGTGAGAGCTCTAACAGAAAGTCTTTCACTGACCTAAGACTTTGTCTAGAGAAGACCGTAATTTCCACCATTCTGTTCTATCGGCTTTCTGGATCCACACAGAGAGATCTTAACTGTTCTTCCCTGTGACAGATCTTGAATTATTTAATGAGATTGTGTAGGGCTGTGGAGCTATATTTCATTTCATTTCTGTGCACAGGGGAGATAGTCACCTTCTGCCCACTGTGCCTAGCTCCTCTCAAAGTTCTCAAAGATGAGCGGTGGTTTTTCCAGCCTGGGGCAGATTGAGTAGCTAAGCCTGGTTGGGACAGGCAGAGCTGTCCACCGTCTGGAGGAAGATGGAGGCATAAGTAGTATGGAACTACTATTCCAGAAAGAGCCCACATGGATGGTTCATGTTGAAACTTGATTGTCCCTGGCTGATGTTTCTTATTCTACCCCAGTGGAATTATTACTCTATTTCAGGTATTAAATATCTGGTCTTGGAGGCCTGCTTCAGTTCTGAAGGACACCCACATGCTCATAAAGGCTCAAAAAAGCTTTGTACGTAGAAGATCTGGTGGCTTCCCTCTCTTCATTGTGAAAGTTCTCACCTGCCCTTTGGAGTAGGGATATAAAGATGAACCATACTGACTCTCAGGGTCCTCAACACTGAAAGACACTGTCACTATTATTATCATCATGGTTGTTTTATTGCTCCAAACCCTGTTTTTATAGTCAAATGTAGCAACCACACTATATGTTCAGGTTCTACCTTCTGTTACAAACCACTAAGCCATTTTGCTGTAAAGAGGAACAAATCTGACTTCCCTGCCATCCAGCTGTTGTGAAAGGTATTTCGTTTATCTTTAAATTCATCCAATCATTCATCCAATGTCTACTCTCAATAACATGTGTGAAAACCATACTAAAAATACATCCTCAGTGCCTGCCACCTTAGTTGGTCTGCAGTAAAATGTCTATTGAGAAAAGCTTGGATGCCATATTCTCACTGTCTTTAAAAAGTGGGCAGGAGCTGTAAATAGAACCCAAATTTTAAACTACTTTTCTGGACCAAAATGTTTGCTTAGTCTCACCATGCAATATTTAAAACTACGTATTTTGAATTAATTATAGATTGGCAGGAAATGGCAATGATAATATAGAAGGGTCCTACATAACCTTTACCCAGGTTCCCCTAATGGTAACACCTTGTGTAACTATAGTAGGACCAGGACATTGTCCCTGTGTCAATGTCAGATCTCACCAGCTTTACACATACTCATCTGTGTCACCACACATTTGCTGATTGTCTGGCATTCAGTACACAGCAAACAACTTCTATCTGGTATCTTAGAAGAGCTTACATAAAATTTTAGAAGCACACCTTTGTCCCAAGAGTCCATTTATGGTAACTTCAAAATTGGGCTAGTTTCTCAAGATCTCAGAGTCAGCATACTCCCTCTCTCTCTCTTTTCTCTCTCTCCCTCTCTCGTTCATCTCTCAAGAACACAAGCAAATAGGGTTATGAAGTGTGGTGGTAATGAAGAGATAAGAAGGTCTGGTACTTGTGGCTATTGATTAAAATCTGTGATTGGATCCAGCATAAAGCCAGGAGTGGGTAGAATTCTGCAAAGCAAATAGGCTTTTTCCAAAGGCTGAGGAGCACCTCTGTCCCTAAATGGTGTAGCAATAAAAGAGGGCATGGGGAAGAGAGGAGCTAATCTGTGACGGGCACATGCTGAATATTTCCCAGCAAGGTTTGATGTGCTGGGTCAGGAGGCTGGGAGCCTAGACAAATCCTGCACTGTGGTTCCAGCACTTTGAGTTTGAACTCCCTGCTTGCCAAGCTCCTGGTGATCCAGAGGATCTCAGGAAGATTCAGGCAGTGGGGGAGGGGTGGGGGGAGAAGAGGTGAGGGGGAGTTGAGGGGGAGTTTTCCCAGCCAAAACCTACTTCAATGGATCAGCCAGCCTCTGAATAGCAGCTTTTGACATCTCAGTGGGTTGTGAGGGAGGTGTGGTCATCACAAATGAAACAGACCACAGGGGGTGCAGGAGACCTCTGCAGGGCCCCTAATCAATTACTAAAAACGCAGAGAGGGTCCTTGGAAAATGAGTGAAGGAGACAGATGCATGCTGACACTCAGTGGTATCACTGGGCACCAAAGGAGAAATTGGGGGATTTTCAATTTCACAGAGGATGGGGTGATTGTTTTCTTTCATCAGCCGTTGCCCTCAGAAAACAAAACAGAAACCAGAAGAGAAACATTGCCTATGGAAAAAAAATACATATAGAGGCTGAAAAGGAGGAAATAAAAGGAATGAAATTCTGCTTTTACGAAATAATTTAAATAGTCTTGAATGCCCAGAGGGCCCAGGCACTATATTATGTGTTACCGAGAGGTTGCTATCTCCCAAAGGGGATATGAAATGGGAGATGAATATTATTAATCATCCCTATTTGCTATATGTTAGGAAACCAAGGAAAAGTGAAAATGAGTGATTTTACCTTCAGATTCACGTGCTGTGGCAGCCACAGAGCTGGGATTGACAGACAAAAGCATGATGCCCTGCAAAGCAGAGGAGACACCAGCAGGCCGGGGGGCTCACGCTGTCGAATGCAACGATGCCCAGGATCCCCATTTGCCACCTGGCAGAGGCTGGGTCATCTGCTGTCTGAAGAACCCCATAGGAGTGGCTGGGGACCCCTTTCCTGGGTCATGTCTACCGGCAATTCACCTGCTTGGCTCAGGCTGGCTCCAGTTCACTTACAAGGACTCAAAGGGATTGGGTTGATGTTGAACCTCATTGATCAAACTGAGATTACAGAGAGCACACTAGAACATCAGATACACTAGACAGGAATTGTCTATGTAGTTTACTTCTACATCCCCAGGACCTAGAACATGGCCTGGGGCCCGACTCATATGTGTGGGATAAAGGAACAGATCATATTGCCATTTTCTTGGTGCTGGTTATGGTGACAGGCACTAGAAAGAGAAAGATGAATCAGTCAGCCCTTCCTAAAGGAGTTCTGCAAGCATCTAAGAGGTATTATGAAGTGGTAGGGAGGAGGAAGTTCTTTGACCAAATAAATATGAGAAGTTTGGTTTTATTTTGGAAGGATTTCTCATAGACTTCAACAAGTGAATATGGCTTGTGAATTTCCAAGAGGGGTATATATTTACATCCTTTCTGAAATATAATCGCTGTTGAAATCCCCTTCCCTGTCCTGCATGCACCTTCACATGTGTACCAGGACTGGTGTTTGTTCCTTGGATAAAGCATGGCACCTGTCCTTGAGTAGCTCCTGATTTCTTGGTAGCCACTTCCATTCAAGGTCTGCCGAGCAGTAACTCAGTCTTCCATGCTCACTGGTCTGAGAGATGACCGGATCACTGTAAGACCATGGCTGCCAACTATTCTACCCAGACATTTTTGCCCACTGTGGTCCCTAGATAGTCCTTACCTGGATTTCCAACCCTGAGCCCTGGAACATACGGGTAGAAGTCCCTATCTTCCTAAAGACAGCCAGTTCTAAATCTAAGCATGTGCTCACGATCTGATATTTAAAGCTGAGATAGACTCAGAAACCTTGAAGCCAGTTCTGCTCTCAGTAATTCTGACCTGGTAACACAAAGTCTAAATCCTGCCACCATGCCCGTCATCGACACAGGGATGAATAACAAAAGAAAACCGCTCTTTCAACCCCACAGCCAGAATATGCCTTCATAAGATAGAGCCCAGAGTTTGCAACGTGTGGCGTTCAAAGTCCCCACATTTCAGCCTCAGTCTCCCATGTGGAGGGCCGTGCATTTTCTCAGGCAGTGGACTCTACCCTCGCTGAAGTCCAAATAAATCACCAGTGCCCTGGTACTGAAGGGAGTTAATTGCGTTTGGAAATACTCCAGGTACTGAGGTTGGTTTGGTCAAAGACGTGGGCAAGGGTAGGGTAACATATGCATCCACTTTCATGAAATACACGTTAAGAATAGCAGGCTCCGTGTTGCCTAATTTATAATGGATCCCACACACACTCCTCCCTGCCTTCTTTTCTTGGCGAAGAATGTGAGGAACCATGGCAGTATTTTTCTTTTAGGTATAACAGTCTGTCAGTATCAAATTCTCTCAGTCAGTGGGGAGCATATAGTGTTGATTTACTGAAAATCTGGGATTATGTCTGCTCTGTGGTGAGTAGATTTAAGAGAGGAGAGGTAAGGGTCTCGGAAAGGTGAGGAAAAACACAAATGAAAGCTAGCAGGGAAAAAATAGCTTGACAGTTCAGATACAGTGCAGCCACCATCAAAATCTTCTAGAAAGGGAAGCCCGGGAAGGAACACACTCGCATACACGTGAACACGTACGTACATCCGCCTCACGTCCCGTGTACTGGAAGATTTGCAACCTTTTCAATTAACCCCTTTCTCTTTGGGGCATTCCGGATGTGTCAATGAAGGTTTAAATACTGTCATGTTTCACGCTGGAGAGAAATTGTGACAACAGATACAAACTTCTGTTTCAGTTTTTAAGAACTGGCTTAAAAAAAAAAAAGACTCAAGGCGAGTAAAGGGAATTCTTTTCTTCAAGGGCCCTTTGACACTTGACTACATTCCTGGACCTTTTTGTCACCAACATTTCACTATCCTGATCATATCCCTAGCCTCCTGCTCTTTCTCCCCTTTTCCTCAAAATAGCTGTCACCTTGTGTTACTTTAACCCCATGAATATTCCCTAGGAGCCCTCAACCTTCCCTTTCTTCTTTTACTCTTCCTCCTCTTTATCCTGTTTTGAAGTGGAATACGATAACTAAACAGAATTAAAATGTGAGGAAAATAACAGAAACCCCATGGCAGTATCTGGGTGCTTTTGAGAAGGGATTTTGCTACCTTTCTCTTCTCTGGTGCAAGGCTCCCAGCAAGTGCTGGGAAGGCTGGAGTCGTGGAAGTGGTGGCAAGTGGGTGAGGGGAGCGCCATGGGTGATTTCGCCCCCTACCTGCTCCCTGACCCTCACCATCTCCCAGAAATTCCTCCAAGGCTTCAGGATGGTTGGCAGGGGCACGGTGACTTTTGTCATCAAGCATCCCAGCACTGATGCTGTGACTCAGTAGCTCCAGAAGAATCGGACGAGAAAGGCAAGGGCTGAGGCTCCCGTCGGCAGCTAGAAGGGATTCAGTGTGTCTTTCTGAAGGCCACTGGCAACTGCAGAGGTGAAGGATTTCGGAAATGGGGGAGGACTGCACTGGTAAACCCCAATTGCTGTGGCCACTAAGAGACACAGCCACTGCTGAGTGTCTCCGAGCTCAAAAAGAGAGATGAGGAAAAGGAGGAAAAAGAAAAAGAGGAAAGAGGGGATAAATAACGGTAAGGAAAATGCCACTAGCATTCTGCAACTCTAGAAAAGAATGCAGAAGGCCAGGCTTGGTGGCTCACACCTGTAATCCCACCACTTTGGGAGGTGGAGGCAGGTGGATCACAAGGTCAGGAGATGGAGACCATGCTGGCTATCACAGTGAAACCCTGTCCTTACTAAAAATACAAAAAACTAGCTGGGTGTGGTAGCACATGCCTGTAGTCCCAGCTACTTGGGAGGCTAAGGCAGGAGAATCGCTCGAACCCAGGAGATCGAGGTTGCAGTGAGCCGAGGTCACGCCATTGTACTCCAACCTGAGCAAAAGAACGAGACCATCTCAAAAAAAAAAAAAATAAAACACAAACAAACAAACAAACAAAAAAACAGAGCTATCCAGTTGTGAATGAAGCATCATTTTGTCTATTTTTTTTAAATGATATATTCTTCCTCTGCATACTTGAGATTCCTGTGCTTTTGCTAAGTGGACTCTCTTAGCTAGTGACGCTCCAAGACCTGCCTTTGAGTTTAGGACGGGGGTCCTCTGTGAGGAAGCCTGGGTGCTGCTGTTAGAAGCTGTAAGGCAGCCCGCAGGCTGAGTCACCATGTGCCTGGAATAACCCCGGTTTATGCCTATTGTCTCAGTAATTATGACTAATACCCTCTTTTACTAAAGTGTCCTGGTTTTAATGAGAAATTCCAGTCAGTCTACATATAGGCAAATTAAGGCTTCTTTTAATAGGACTATCAACTGCCCCTCCCACCTTCATTGAGACTAAAAAGCGCCTGAAAATAGTTACTGCAAAATGAAATTCCAGGGCAAAGAATAACTCCTTCGAGATCATTTCTCCTCCTCAGAGACAAGTGCAGTTAGACCTCAGAAGAGCCTCCGGTTCACACACACTTGGGCCCCATTTGAACAGTATTTCTCTCTCCCTTTCTCTCTCTCTCTCTCTTTTTTTTTTTTTTTTTTTTTTGGCACATGAATCCAGCTATTCAAAATGGCACAAGAACCTAGTTGTGACCAATGTCATTCACAAAGCAGTGTGACAAAGACAAGTGTAATAGTGAAACCCTACATAATAGTGGACCAGCAATGGGGCCCGCAGGGCTGTCCAGCTCGGGGTTCATAGAGAACCCTTAAAAATTTAGCCTTAGGGGTGCCTTTCACTTTTTATTGAGATCCAAAAAGAATGCTAGGACTATGAAAGAAACAACTGCAACTCCTCTCAAATTCTCTTCATACTGCACGTTGCAACAAAGCCTGCCTTTTTTACATTTCAAAAGAGGCTGCTTTCTCTTTAAAAAGTAGGAGCTACTTGGTCTGATGCAGCTGCCTTTATCAACCATGAAGTTCCCAGCAAGGTGCTGTTAGTGCCTGATTAAACCTCATACCAACCCATGTCCCCCATGGTAACCCAGAAGACATCCGCTGAGACCGGGAGCGCTGATTCAGTTTAATTGCCCAGGCTCTCTGTGATGACCGGATTTCTTGTCTCTCAAGGCCTGGAATGGAAATCCATGTGATCAGATGAATTATCCGGGTGTCTTGACAGATCTAAAATATGAATATGGAGATAGCGTTGTGCTCTGCAGTGACTTATGAGACCCCAATGGTAAAATACGATCTGCCATTGAAACAATTTCAGGAGTGTGTGCGTGATTCACATAAAACTAGTTTTCTAATGGAACACTAATTATTAATAAATCAGACCAAAAATGGGTGTGTGTATGTATATATATATATACATGTAAGATATATACATATGCATAAGATATACACATGTATATATCTATACACATATGTCTAGTTCTCTATCTACAGTTATACATATATAGAGAGAGAGAGAGAGAGACAGCCCCATTTAGACTGTATCAGTCTTTGTATTCTTGCTTTTCTTGGACTAACAAGACAATAACAACTTGTATTTACAAAGTTTCCTACTCCCAGGAATTTGAACATTGATAATATCTGGTCTATTCTCCCTCTTCTGCAGGGAATGAAGAAATAGATGGCGTCACGTCCTTTAATTTCCTAGAAAGAGAAAATAAGGCACTGATGGAGCCGGCGATGAGCAGGAATGGGAACCCGCCACCTCCTGGAATCCACAACACATTTCTGTTCTACCAGAAGAAGAAATGCAAGGAAGAAGTCAGACAAGATGCTCTCACAAACCTCGGGTCATGAGATTCCTCCTGGAACCTCCCTTCCTTCTGGAAAGCCGTCAAAAGTAAAGGCACTGGCTCTATAGGACCACGGGGTCACTTAAGGAACATTACAGAGCAATGATTCTCGACCTTCTCAGCTTCAAACTCCCTTCTAGAAATTGCACCCCCATCCCTCCTCAGACTATTTGTTCCAAAGGCTTTTATCTACCAAAGTTGAGGTGGGGGGGCTCTAAGAACAGCTTGAGATCTACTGGTCATACCCAAGAGTCCCTGTGCTGACAATGGCATCTTTCCCATCCACACAAATTATCCGTCGTTAACACACAGACATGCTGTATTTCTAACCAAATCAAAGAAATTGTACTGATCTTTTCTGCAGCCTTACTCTGAGTAAATATGTGATTTCCATTAGGCTTTTTGCAATATGTAAAATATATAGACTCCCATTACCATCTTCAGAACTTCTGGGTGTTTGGGGACTCTTACAGGAATCACTTCTATGCCCAAAATTAGTTTGAAGATGAAAATTATAGCTAAGGGGGGAAAGAGGTGTTGGTATAACAAGATATTTAAAAGCAAAAAATTTTTCCCATCTGGGTAGGTCAGGGCCTAGCATTGGAGAAAGGGATGTTTTCAAAATGAGAGTAACTGCTAAAGCAAAATGTGTAAAACTGAGACACTGGGCAAAGAAGGGAAGCATGTTGGCTTATAAGAGAAAACAATTCTAATGCGTTAAACTGTTTCCCCTGAAATAACATTTCCACTCAGCTGGGAAATTTTCTGGGGTCCTCAAACTTCATTAGGTTTTTAGCAACTACCCCAAGGAGAACCCCAAAAGGCAGGGAATAATTACACAATTGACATGCATTGGGTGACAGAAATAAAGGAAGCTGCACATGCTTTTGTTAATTAACGTTTTTTCCTCAGTGCCGTAAGGAGGGAAATTGTAAATCTGTAATCAAGCAGATCTTTGAGTTTTCCAAGAATGGCTGTTCTCTTCCCAACTAGGGTTAAAAGACAATTTGTTGCACTCTGTGCAAATCCTGACTTGGTTCCTGTCTTACTTAAGTAAGGTTTCAGAAGTAGCCATAAATCTTTTAAAAGATTTATTATTAATTCATTTTGGGGCAGCTTTTATGATTCTAAAACTCCAGGATCTGTTTGAAAGTTTCCTGAGTCTCAAGTTTCATAGAGAAAGGTTGACAGGGAACCAAATTCCACCAGTGGTTTGGTGGTGTGTGAGCACAGGCCATCAGCCAGAATATTCTAACATGTCTACAAAGGGCATGATTTGGGGTCGTCTTTGCCAAGAAATTCTATGGACTGGGGGAAACACTTTCTTCCTTCCCACAATACTACTTGGACTAGTTACTAAAAATGGACAGAAATGCCTCGTCAGCTTTGTGATAAATCCAATCACCTTGTTAATAAACAGAAAAGGGAACTATCAACACGACGTATTTTCCACTAGCTAGTTAATGCAAATAGGCAAGCTAATGGGCAAAATTCTGACTTTATTTCATTTATTGCTTTACCTCACACCAAATGTAAATGTAAAAGGCTCCTGAATTGGGTGTCTTATAATCTCGGTCCACTGATGGATTATTTAGAAGCAGACTCACATTTCCCCCAAAAGAGAACCCTGTAAACATAGCCATTGCTCTGTGTGGATATCAAATCTGTGTCTCCTGCAGGGGGTGCAGCGGATGCAGAAACCCACATCCACCTTCAGGAGAGGCAGCCTGGAGGAGTAGCATGAAACAAGGCAAGAAGATTTGGTAGATGGGTTTTCAAAAAATATTCCTTACAGCCAAGTCTATGAGGCTAGGGGACAGTCTTCCAAGGGAAGTGGTGAGAGCCCCACAGTTAGCAGCAATTAGGAGGGGCCTTGCTGGAGAGATGGAAATGTAACCCTAGGTTAAAAACTGTGTCCTGAAAAGGGAAGAGGGGAGACAAGTTTAAGGGATTCTTTCAGCTCTAATTTCTAAGAATATTTTTAGACTACAGAGAAAAAAATAAAATAAAATATAAAAATGAAACAGGAATAAAAGGAACAAAAGCCAGAAGAGAAAATAATGTTAAGGCACAACTTTAAGAAATGCACCGGAAGGCCCTCATGATCTTTCAGCCACTGCTCCATCCGAATGCCATGTAGGATGCGTGAGCTGAAAATCAAGTGGATGGAGGGGAGATCCCTCTCAACTGACTGTGAACAAATCCTGCGAACTCCAGAGCCATTTATCTAAACCAAGTGCTGAAAGAAAGGAAGCCCAAAATGGGGTAGCCACTAAGATTCATTTCCTTGTGGAGTTTGGCTATTTCTCCTCACTTTTAATCAATGCAATCCTGTCTACACAGCCTACTTTCCTTAGCAGAGAAGTCCGGGACTTAGGCTCTGAGTTTGTTTTTTCTTTTTTTTTTAAACTAAAGGCATATTGGCAATATCATGGTACATGACTTCCCAGATTTCTAGCAAACGGAGTCATAGATAAGCTGAATACCAGAGTGCTAGCTGCTTCACCCCAGTTGAAATCAGCCTAGATTAAACATGTAATTGATATACTATTCCAGCACGAATAGACAGGATCTGTGTATTTATACTTGTATGTGCGTGTGTGTGCATGTGTGGGCGTGTGTATGGTGAACAGTAGACATTTCCATACTTAGGATTTTTTCTTTGAACTGGTGAAAATAACTGTGACCTGAATAGAGAATGAACTAGGCTCCAAAAAGGCAGTTTTCCTGAACATGTACAGACAAAGGAAATAGTTTCCTTACCAGAAAGGAGTCACTTGAAAGCTTTTAGGCCAGACCCTGCTCAGGCTCAGATTTCTTTTCTTTTAGCCCTTTGATGAACAACTCATATGGAGATTCAAGCCTCTTGTGCCTGGTTTGAATTTAAGCTGTTGCTGACTTTAGTGGAAAACTTTCATAAACTCAACTCAGGCTTTCTTCCTTTCCCCACCACTGCTGACCAGGTTTTGATATATCTTTGGATATTCATCGTGAGTCATTCATTCTCGGTGTGATCATTATTATCAACTTGACAGAAAACAATTTTTCCCCAAGAGAGACTGAATTCAGTCTTCTCCTTTCTTCTGGGGCTCTGAGCTCTGTCATTCTTCTGGAGCAGAGGGAGGGGGAGGCGGGGCTGGGGGACTACTGGATGCAGGAAGAAGGATGGAATGGGAGTGAAGCCTGCCGACAGCTGCTAGAGATCGCATATCTCTGTGGCAGTGTTATTGCTGGGACAATACCACGTGGATGCCGTCCAGTACCCTAGCAAAAGGGCATATTCTCCACGTGTGAAAGCCTTTCTTCAGGAATGAGCCGGGCAAAGAGTACAGTTTTCAAGAAAAGCCTTTGCTCTAAAAACAGGACTCTTCCTGTGGCTCACTTGAGAATAGTGCCCTGAAGGATATCCCCCTCTTTTCTGGGCTCTTTGGTGAGAGTTAAAAGTCCGCAATGCCCCGAACACTTCGTTTGGGAACCTGTGCTGCCTTCGGAATTGTGCAGTGAAAAACAAGAGCCTTGGAATCAATCCAGCCTGGATTTGGAGCCCAGCTCTGCCACTTACGTGGGTAACTTTAATAACAAGTCTTCCGGCTCCTCGGTGTATAAGTGAATTTGAGATATCCTCAATTTCTGGATATTGGAAAGATTAAATGAGATCATGCTTCTAAAGTTCACTGTCTCTGCTTCATTCTTCCTCTCTGACCCTTTGCTCTTGTTGATAACTCTGCAAATTCTCCTGGTCCTACGTAACTAAAACAATTGTGTCCCGTCCAAGAATGGAGGATCCAAGAATGATCCCTAGGGTGTGTGGGGCCCGAGGCGAATCACATGGCGTGTCCTCACTTCCAACGTGTTTACAAAGACACCATCAGATTTAAGCGATTTTGAGAGCAGGTTTGAGTTGAAGATGAAAAACATCGCCGAAAAGCAGAAGTCTAAGGAATATGTGTGCAAGGAGGAAAAGGGTGCATCCTGTCCGGCCTCGGGGTGGCTGTGTGGGGCGCTGTAAGGTGCTCCACTCCCAGCAGCACTGATCTCCAGAGGCCCCTGAATTCAGCTCAGCACTGCTCACCGCTGCAGCACACGCCCCCACCCCCGCCCCCACCCAGTGCGGACACCTTGATTGGCCAAGACCCCTGGGAGTGGCTCTCACAGGAACGCTCCTCTCTTGCAGTTCCTGAACTTCCGGAGGCTCACTTGCCACAGTTCTTGTATAAACTTTATTGCAAACGAGCCAAGTAGTTTGTATTCGTCTTTATAATGGTGCAAATCCAACAGGTAGCTACCCACACACCCACTTCAATTAAAAACATGTAAGACCCACCGCGTGCAGTGGCTCATGCCTGTAATCCTAGCACTTTGGGAGGTCAAAGTGGGCGGATCATCCGAGGTCAGGAGTTCGAGGACAGCCTGGCCAACAAGGTAAATCACAACTCTACTAAAAATACAAAAATTAGCCAAGCATGGTGATGCATGTCTGTAATCCCAGCTACTCAAGCCGCTGAGGCACAAGAATTGTTTGAACCCAGGAGGCAGAGGTTGCAGAGAGCCGAGATCCCACCACTGCACTCCAGCCTAGGTAACAGAGCAAGACTCCATATCTATCTATCTATCTATATTATTTATATATATAAATTACATCCCATTTTAAAAACCAGGCTGGGTGTGGTGGCTGTTGCCTGTAATCCCTGCACTTTGGAAGGTTGAGGCAGGAGGACTGCTTGAGCCCAGGAGTTCAAGACCAGTCTGGATAACATAGTGAGACTTTGCCTCTATCAAAAAAATTAGCTGGGTGTGGTGGCATGCATCTGTGGTCCCAGCTACTTGGGAGGCTGAGGCAGGAGGATCATTTGATCCCCAGAGGTTGAGGCTGTAGTCAGCCATGATTATGCCACTGTACTCCAGCCTAGGCAACAGAGCAAGACCCTGTCTCAAAAAAATAAAGAAAGAAGAAAGGAGAGGAGAGGAGAGGGAGAAAGAGAAATAGAAGAGAAGAGAAAGAGAAGAGGAGAGAGGAAAGGAAGGAAGGAGGGAAGGAAAGAAGGAAGGACGGAAGGAAGGAAGGAAGGAAGGAAGGAAGGAAGGAAGGAAGGAAAGAAGGAAGGCAGGCAGGCAGCCCTACAGAATGTAACCACATAGCTGAGGTGTCCTGTTGAACATAGCCTATTGGTGTATTTGTTTCCTAAGGCTACTCCAACAACTTACCATGACCTAAGTGGCTTAAAACAATACAGATGTGTTCTTTTGCCATTCTGGAGGCCAGACAGAGGAAATTAGTCTTACCAGATTCAAGTCAAGGTGTCAGCAGGACTGTTCTTTCCAGAGGCCCTAGGGGGAGAATGTGTTCCTTGATTCTTCTAGCTTCTTGTGGTGACTCCATCCCTTGGCTTGTGGCTGCATCTACTCCAGGCTTTGTCTCTAGGGTCACATTGCCTTCTCTTCTTCTGGAATCAAATCTCCCTCTGCTCCATCTTATAAGAACACTTGGAATGGCATTTAGGGCCCACTATAATAATGAGGATAATCTCTCCATCTTGAGCTCCTTGATTTAATCACATCTGCCAAGTCCCTCCTGCCATATGAGGTGACATTCATAGGCTTCAGGCATAACGACGTGAACATCTTTGGGGACCTTTATTTAGCCTACCACAAGTGGAAATCCCCCTTCATTAACAACAGACAACAGTTGCCTTGTTACAAAGTGTTTCTTGCCCAATAGAATGGAAAAACAATCACTCTCTGGTATTCTATTTTTTTTCCATTCTAAATCTATAATACAAGTGCAAAACCAGTATATTACATGGGCACATCATATCCTGCTACTGCCATTGTCTCTGTCATCTCAGGAAAGGAGCTGAGAAGTGGATTCTAAAGATAGTGCCAACCTAAGACCTCATTCTCCTTTATGCAGAATGACTGAACACAAGCATCTCAGTCCTTGTCCATCATGTTAAAATTGATGATATGCTCCAAATCTGGCCAGAAAGCATGTGCTTTTCCAGACACACAAAAACCTAAATTTATACCTCCTTAAGGGACAAAGAGTGGCATTAAAGCTGGGAGTGGTTGTCCAGTTGAAAAAACAGGAGGTTGTAAGGGAACAGCTATTTAAAAGCCACTCTGATATGAACTGTTCCCCAAACAATTCATTGCAGGGTCACAGTCATTGTTGCCAGGTGGCATAACATTTATTACTATGGTGTCCTGGGCTCCTTGGATTGGTAACAGACACATCTGTTCCTCAGAGGATGAGCAAAGGTTGATAATGTCCTCTTACCCTAGGCGAGCTGAACTTCAACTGTCAAGATACTGGTTGACATTAAGGCTTTGCAACACCTATTATTGTCTGTCACCTCCAGAGATAAACTCTCTCATGACTGGTTTCTCCTGTCGCCAGCCACTGATGCCATTTTATTCTATCTCTTTTGTAGACTGGCTCTTGGTTTCCTGACACTGTCTGGCTGGCTGGGTTTGGTCATATGCTCAAAGCTAAATTCACAGACCTCCAGACCTCACAGTGTGATGGGATAGGAAATAATCAGAGGGGCCTGGATGGAGTTAGACTGTCAGAGAAACTGCAAATCAGCAAAAGAATGAAAGCCCCTTGACCCTGAGCACATCTGCCACGTATTTAATTCTACGTTCTTGCCAAGCCCTGAAAACCCTGACTGGGGAGACTTGGGAGTGAATGGGGTTATGAAGTCTAGGAGAACGTAGAGGTGAGAAGGCTGGCGGGTTGCCGGCTGCTGCACTCCCCTCCCTGGCAGGGACCGGGTGTGGGGTTGGTGGTGGCGCAGTGGACACTGCGAGCCATGGAGATAGTCAGGGACAAAAACATAACCAGCTATGTGAGGGTGTCTGGATGACCAGCCGCAAGTTATGCTGCATCAATTTTTTTGATCGCTTCTTTGCCAGCTGGCTCCAGACCAGAGGAAGCAAATGAGTTTTTCCCTGTTCCTTGGGGTTTCTGATCTCAGGGCTATGTTAAGGAAATCCCGACATTTGGGAGGAAGTGAGCCCGTGTATTCCTGAGTTCCTGAGTGGCTTCTCATTTCCACATCTTAGGGTCAAATTAGAAATGGGTGCAGAAAGGTTTTGTTTGGGAAAAGCCAGAGGGACCTTCTTGATAGGACTGCACCTACTCCTCCAGCCTCCTTCTCACCTCCTGCAATCTCCCGTATTTTAGTTCCAGGAAGACTGAGGATCTGCTCTTGATTTCTTTTCACTGCTCTTGACGCTCCCCAGCTTTCTTATCCGGTTCAAATGTCACTGTCTCTTGGAAGCTTTCCTGGATTTCCTAAGTGGACTTAGTTTACCCTTCCCAGTTGTCTCTTAGCATACCTCATATTCTTTATTATGTGAGGAGCTAGAATAATTCATTGATCTTTGCTTCCTACTAACCGAAAAGTGTTTGAAGATAGAAATCCCATTATATTCCCAGTCTGGCACACGACAATGATTCAATAATTGTTTGGCTAGGAGAGGACATTCCCACATTAGACACTAGTTTTCGGTATAGACCTGGGCTGTGGACCTTTGGTCATGGTAACAGACTGTGTGTGATGGCGGCACCACAGGGGAAAGTCTATGAGCCTCAGGGATTTTAAAAAAGAAAAATGGCCCCAACTGATTTTTAAAAACTTTTAGTTGTTTAGGTGCATTATTTTGGGGAGGTAAAGCTAGAGATGCTGAATGAGCACAAGGCAATCGGATATGTACCCAGCACAGGAAACTTGACCACCCTGGAGATGCCAACAGGAACTCTGCCCAATTCAGGTGCTCCACACTGAATGCACCTATGCAAACTCAATTAAATCTCTCCTTCAGAAAAAATAAAGAAAAGTCAAATAAAGATCAGAGAGAATAAAGTTCTACAATACTTTGTGGGCATACCTACTTTTCCTATACCCTCATTAGACTGAGGCCTATGATGTGTTCTGGTCAATGGACTGCAACTGGAAGTGACATGCATCACTTGTGGGCCAAAGCATAGAAAAGGAGGCAGAATTCTCCAGGCCCTTGCTTCCCTGCTGTGGTGATCATGGAGGACTCATGTAGAGATGGTGAAGCAAAAGGATCAAAGCAGCCTGGATCACTGAGTCACCGCATGGAGAATAGCAGTGTCTTGGAGAGTTGCCCAAACCCACAGCTGAGTTTGCGTGAGCGAAAAATAAATGTTTACTGTCATGAGCCACTGAGTTCTGGAGTGGGAAACAGCCTATCCTGACTACAGCCGGCAAGTTGTTCTAAAACACTTTCTTGCATGCTTATGAAATAGACCACTACTCAGTGTCAGAAGGATTCAGCTGATTGTTTCTTCAACTTCATGGTGAGTAATTAGCATTCACCTTTACTTGAGAGCCCAAGGAACCTGCAAGGCTGATAAGCTCAGGGTGAATTCAGTGAGCGTGTTGTAGAAAATTCAGAGGAGAAGCACTGACATATGGGGCTATAAACATCTGTGCACCTTCCTTACACAAATTCTTGAATTATAGTCTCACAAATCAGTCATCAGATGGTGGGGACAGAGATGACAGAGGATAGCAGTGGGATCATATATTTAATGCTTTGGGATGTCTTGCCATAGGCCTTCGAAAGCCCCCACCCCTTACACCAATTATTTGACCTCTTGTGTGTGCTTATTACTTAATAGTTATTAAATGCTTAATAACTACACATTCTTATTTGGTGCAGGGATGTTTTCTTGGCCAGGCTCCTGAATGCATTCTTCCCATATGGATATTGCTTACCCTCCATGACCCAGTATTTATTAATGTAAATATCAGACCTCTGAATAGAGCAAGTGTTCAATGTGTATCCTTTGAATGAACAAATATATTGCACTCTTATCTTACCCCGCCTTAGAGCTTGCAAACACAGAATTCACTCACCTGAGCTAAAGAAAGTAATTACCTTTTAAGTAAACAACTACCTGGTTGTCTATTTCAAGCTCTATGAGAAATATTCTAGAATTTCTTTTCCTCAAAAACATGTAATTATTATATAGAACTAGAAGGGAAATAGGCTTCATTTGCAAACAACCTTAAAATACACAATCTTCTCTCTCTCTTTTCCTCTGTAGGCTCCACGAGGCATTTCCTATTAAAAATTTCAGCTCTGCTTCTTATCACCTTTGCCCTCTTCTCCGCTCTGACTTTAAATTCAGGAGATGGTTTCCCTGGGGAATATAGATCCTAGTGCCATGTGATCTGGCCTAAAGGGTAGTGTGACAGAGCGAAACAAAAGAGGATGCTAACCTTGCCTTTCTCCCATTCACATGCGCGCTTCCCCACTGAATGCCAGAGACTTGCAGCGAGTAATGCTCCACCATCTCAGAAATACCTGTTAGTTTATGTGATTCAATCATTGGCAAGACGGACTCTGAAACTGAAGGGTGACACGGAGTTAGCAAAATTTCTGGCGTTTGAAAGAGACTAGTGAGAAATGTATTTTTTTTTATGGCAATAACTGCTTTCATCTTTTCTTACTATAGAATTATTGCTCATCGTAGAAGAAGCAAAAAACATACAGTAAATCAAAAAGACAGAAAAAATCATTTTCAATCTAATCCTACAGATACTCTTATTAACATGTTAGTTTGAAATGTTCTGTCTCAACCTCTCTCTCTCTGTCTCTCTCTCTCCCTTCCCCTCTCCTCTTTCTCTCTTTGAATGCATGCGTACTCAAGTGTAACTATGTATCTATAATTTAATATTATCTCAATAGCATTAATTACCTTAAGAAATCAGAATTTGTTTTCTGAACACAACTATACAAATGAACACAATAAATACAATAAAATTAGGAAATTATCTTGATATATCGCTCGAAGTTAGACGGTATGACACTGAAATCATGGTTGACAAGAGACAAGTAGACCAAAGAGATGGTTAAACTGCTGATACTCAGAGCTGGAGCTGTAAAAATGGAAGAGGGACATTTGGAGCCACTTTAGGAAAATCTAACATTCATGTGGACTTTTCTTCTATGTGCAGCTGAAATGTAGTTCTTCTCACTATTTTTTCAAATCTCTAGTGCCTTCAGTGATCTTTCTGGAAGACATCAAGGAAAGGTGCCTTGTTCCACTCCACACTTCTGGGGTGATGTCCTGTGATATCAACCCAGGACGGCAAAAAGGAAGACAAGATGATCTGCTCTCTGACCTACTTCAGTGACTGTGTAAGCTCAGGGTCAGAAGCATTGAAGAAAGCAGTTAGTGGCCACCCCTCCATCCTGAGGCCTGGACCTCAGGAAGAGAGTCCCTGGAGAGAACCGGAGAAAGACAGAGAATGTGAAATGGGGTTGGAGTGAATTTAATTTGAACCTCAAAGGGTAAGGTGCTGTAACCTTCATCTAGGTTGCATGTACATAGTTTTAAAAAGTGGTATGCTGTTTCTCTTATTTCACACTCTATGGATTTTCATGTAACAAATATTTGAAGGCCATTCATGCAAATATATATATATATGGATATATATATATATATATATATATATATATATATATATATATCTCCATAAACATCATGATGTTGGGGGTGTCTGTGACAGAGATTGACCACTCTGACCACTCCGTACAAGTAACAGATGCTGCTTCTGGGTGGAAGAGGTGAAAAGAGCATGCATAGTTCTCCAGTTTCCTCCCTCCCCCACCCCGCCCTTCTAGCAATCATGGAAGAGGCTTTGTATTGAGATGATGGTGCTAAAAGATGAGAGTGGACTGCTGAGTCATCATGTGGAGGACAGACAGCTGCCTGTAGTGCCATACAGACTCTGTGGGAAAGAGACACATGTTGTTGGTTAAGTCCCTGAGATGTCTGGAGTTGTTACTGCAGCATTAATAAGCCTACTCTGACTAACATATTGGTCACCAAACCCATTTTCCCCTTTTCCTGGTTACTTAGCTAGATGACATTTCACAGTTCCTTATAGAAAATTAGATCAGACTTGGTGACTGAATTTTAGCCAATGGATTGTGAGCAAAAGCTAAGCATGTTTGTTACTTTGCGGTTGAGATGAATAAGAAGCAGGCATACCTTCTCTTCCTCATTTTTTCCTGATGGCCATGAAGCACAGGAGATGAAGGAGTCATAAGTTAAAAAAAATCTGGATCCTTGAAATACTGCTTAGAAGAGAGCTGCCCACCATTTAGGAACACTTGTGTTGGATGTTATGGGAGTGACAGTAAATTTCTATGATTTTTGAGCCATTACACATTTTTAGTTTTGTTTACCACAGCAGACCACATTAACTTTTAAGGGAATTTGTATTTTGAAGTAGAGTGCTTTGATAACTGAAACCTGAAATCAATGTCATTTGGCCTAGTGATGCAATGGGAAGAAGCAAAGAAATGAGCGGTCTCCTTTCTTTGAAGTGAGGGCTGAGTACCTCATTATATGTTGGCAAAGCATTTAGCAAAGTTGTTGCCTGCAACAACTTGGAAGGCTGACCGTGTCCATACCAAGACTGTTAACTCAAGAAAACTGTTGGCAAGAATCAGTATAAGTATGTGATGGCTACTATTATCTGGTTTTAGTAAGGTTTTATAAGAAAAAGTGATGCTAAGGCCAGAACTGGCTAGTTTTCAAGCACAGATGAAAGACACTGGAGGGAATACATTTCTGGATTTAATGAAATAATTAAACTTTTATCATGTGGACATTTTTGGTTTTGTTTTTTTACAAAAGATATCATTACTTTAATTCATATGGCTGCAGAGTGTTTTATTGTATAACTATCTCACAATTTATTTAAACAAATCTCTACTGATGACCATTCAGAATGTTTCCAATTGCTTTGCCATTGCTAAAACTCTACTTTGGATATCCCAATACTACAATTTGTCCACTTGTCCGATTATTTTCTTACAATTTATTATTGTAATTGGAAGTGCAGGGTTAAAGAACATGGACATTTTAAACTTAATGTATTCTGCCCAATATCCCTGAACAAAGTTTACATCATTTTGAAATTCTATCATCATAGCCCAACATCAGATGCATTATCATTATATGTATCTTTAAAATAGATGAGCAAAAAACATGCTGTTTCATTGTTGTTGTTTTCCTTTTGTAATTAGTGAGGTCTAACATAACTTCATATGTTTATAGCCACTTGCATTTGGTCATTTGTGAACTGAACTTCTGTCTTGAGATATCTGTCTTACTTGTTTAGAAAGACTCAGTTTAGTTTAACTGGGGAAGTCCTACCTTATTCCTCCTTCTGGCGTAAGTACAAATAGCACCTCCTTTCACTCTCCAAAGTACTTTGGTCTGAACAATAAATTATATGGGTACCCTGGATATAACCCCTAAATTTTGTCCAGTTTTTCTTTATGATTTCCAGCTTCAGTATCAGACTTTGAAAAAAAATCCCCATTTCAAGATTTCAGAAATAGACACCTAGCTTTTCCTGTATTCATTTTATGCTTTTGTTATTGACATGGGAGCACAATGACGCTCTCTCACACTCTTCAGGTCTTCACTCAAATGTCACCTTTTCCAGTTAAATTGCGTCCCACGCCTGCCTACTGAGGAAACACTAACTCCATGCATGGCTTTATTTTCCTTCATACTATTTGTCACCATTCAAGCTACTATACATTTCACTTATTTATTTCACTGTCTCTTCTACCACCACTGAAAGGTAAGCTCCATGAAGGTCGGAATTTTTGAGATTTTTGTTGTTGTTTTTAATTGTTGTATCTCTAGGAGCTGGAACAGGGCTTGGCATATAGTAAGTGTTCAACAAAACATGTTTAATAAGTGAAATTAAAGCTTCAATCCACCTGACACTTATTTTGTTGTAAGATATAAAGTAAGTGCTCAGCTTACCTTAATCCTTCTTTCCCTTATTGAATTAAAATCTCCTTTAGCATATACTCATTCTATCTTCTGGTACTATACATTTTGTTACATTAACCAGTCTCTCTATTCCTTCACCAGCATTATATTTTAAACAAATATATACCATTAACCTATTTCACGGTGTATTGTAAGAGAAATTCTTCAATAATCTTCTTTATTTTTAGTTTTTCTATCTTTGTCTTCAAGTATTTACTCAAAGCTAAAACTTACAGACATTTGTCATGTTTCCATTGACACTCTATTGAGGATGATTGGGATCATTTTTAAATTATAGATTGATTTAAAGAAAATTTACATTTCTATGTTTAGCTCTCTTCCCCAGAACAATATACAAAGATCAATTTTCAAGGTGTGTGTGTGTGTGTGTGTGTGTGTTTTAGTTATGGTAACACTAATTGCCGAAACAGGTAACTTTTAAAAATGCGGTGGCTTAACACAAGAAGTCCAAGCAAGCATTCACAAGGCTGCATGCTAGTCCATGATGCAGGGATCAAAGATTATTTCATGCTGTCATCCTGTCCCTCCTCTCCCTTGCCTCAGCATCCTTCACCAGGAGATAGAGAAAAAACAGCAAAGAGGATAAACCTGTTTCTTAACCACTGTGGTCCAGAATAGGCATATATTGTTCTTACCATAGATCCTTCCCAATGTTTTGAAGAAATTAAAGAAAAAAATCAGAGGAGTAAGAACTGGAAAGAAAAAGACAAGGCAGATATCATTTGTAAGTGATAGGACCCTTACATAGAAAAAGAAGACTCCATGGATTTTACATCTAATGGTTTGCCCGATTTGAGATCAATTTATAAGATCAGTAGTATTTTTTCTGTAATACCCAAATATAAAATATAACCAAAACTTATTTGTCTTAATAGCAAAACAAATTTTAGAAAACCCATAAAATGACAATGAACACACAAATCACAGCAAATACATAAGACCTCTATAAAGAAGAATTCAAAACCCATAGAAGATCCTAATTTTAAAAGACCTGAATAAATAGTCATTATATATGCTCTTGGATGGAATGACTTAACCGTAGAAAAATGTCAATTCTTCTCCAAATTTTATATATATATATATATATAATATATACATTAAAAAATATATTTTATATATATTTATATTTCTATATATTATATATATATATATTTATGTAGCTGTTACATAAATTAAAGGCACTCTGAAATAAATTCCAACTACATTTGTTTAGGAATCTGATAAGAGTATTCTGAAAAGCATATAGAGGCCGGCCACAGTGGCTCACGCCTGTAATCCCAGCACTTTGGGAGGCTGATGTGGGAAGATCACTTTAGGTCAGGAGTTGGAGACCAGCCTGGCCAACATGGCAAAACCCTATCTCTACTAAAAATACAAAAATTAGCTGGGTGTGGTGGCATACACCTATAGTCCTAGCTACTCAGGAAGCTGAGGCATGAGAATTGCTGAACCCAGGAGGTTGCAGTGACCCAAGATTATACCACTGCACTCCAGCCTGGGCGACAGAGTGAGACTCCATCTTAAAAAAAAAAAAAAAGCTATAGAGTAATAAAGTTACACAAATTTTAAAAAAAGAACAGGAAAGCAAAGAGAAATTGCTTCATTCTCTATAGTAATAAAGTCAATAGAATAATATGAAGAGCTCAGAGACAGATACACAATTTAATGTGTGATGATGGTGCCATCACAAAGAAATAGGGAAAATATAGACAATTAATAGATGCTGTTCAAAAAAATTGATTACTATATGAAAAAAATAAAAGTTGAAATCTACCTAATACCATAAACAAATATACAGATGGATTAATAACCTAAGTATAACACTGAAAATAAAATAAAAGAAGTACACGTAGGAAAATAGATTTGTAACCTAGGAGTGAGGAAGAATTTCTTAAACAAAATCCTGAAAGTACTAACAACAAAGTGAAAAGTGGCATAACTTGATACCAGTGAAATGAAAGGCTATAGCTCAACAAAGAAAACTATGGATAAAATTCTTAGATATGTGAAAGACATTTGCAAGTTCAAAAACAACCAAGGGCCTAATATCAAGAGAAGAGGAATTGAAAAAACAACAGGAAAAAGACAGGAACACAATACAGAAAGGTTTAGATGAATTGATGAAGAAATTTCTAGAAAATAAACCTTAAAAGGCCAACAAGTAAATGAAGTTATGCTCAAATGTAGTTTATTTTGATAACTGCAAATTTAAATGGCAGTGATATATGTTACACCCTTCACATTGGGACAAATTGGAAGACTGGACAATGCCAGGTGCTGGCAGGTGTATGGCTATACAGCAAGCTTCCACCACACAGGGGGAGTAGAGACTAATGCAGACATTTTGGAGAACACTCTGTTAATATTTGGTCAAAATGTATGTATGTATACCCTATGAGCCAGTAGTCTCACTGCTGGAATACATCTTAACGAACTTTACACGGCTGTACTTTTCTTTTTCTTGCCTTATTTCCCTGGCTAGGATCTCACTACAATGTTAAATACATGGGATAAGAATAGATATTTTTGCTATGTTCTTAACTTTAGGAGGCAAATGTCTGATCTTCTCCATTAAATATATTATCTGTAGGTGTTCATTGATGCTCTTGATTAGCCATCATTTCTTCAAATATTTTCTGTCCTTTTCTCATTCCTTTTCTTCTGGGATCCCAATTATATGTATATTATGCTACTTGATACTGTAATACAGGTTATGGAGTCTTATGCAAGTTTTTCAGTCTTTTTCTCTCTGCGTTTCATTTTGCATAATTTCCATTGCTGTGTTTTCAAATTCAATGTTATGTCATTATGTAGCATATAATTTGAGGTAAGTTTCATTCCAGTAACACTTTCTTTTTATATGTTGTATTTCTTAATTTCCAGAATTTTTATTTTGTTTTTTCATATGTTCTATTTATTTCTCCATGTTTTCCTTTAAATCCTTGAACATATTTACAGTTGTGGTTTTAAACATCATTTTCTGATAATTTCATCAACTCTGTCATTTCTATATCTGTTTCTATGACTGAATTTTTCTCTTCATTATGGGTCACAGTTTCCTGCTTCATCTCTCTTATAATTTTTGATTAGATGATCAGATGCCACATATTTTGAATATTATGTTTCTGAGTATTTGGATTTATTAGTTTTATTTTAAGAAGTATTTGATTTGGGGGAGGGAGACAGTTACATTACTTGACTTACTCCATTTGAGATTTGTTTTTAAATTTTATTAGAATAATTCTGGAATAGTTTAATGATTTGTTTTTTCTTCTTTAGCCTTTACTACATAGTTTGCTTCTTTTTCTCATCACACCGGGTTTTATTGTGAAAAAACTTCAATGTATAGAAAAGTTGACAGAATGGTATTCAATGAATAGCCATATACTCACTGCTTAGATACACTGATTATTAAAATTTTACCATGTTTGATTAATCTATCTGTAATAGTCTGTATTTATCTTTTTCTCACTATTCAAATGTATACTTTTTTCTAAGTGTTACTATTATGTCTTTATGTAATTTCTTAAACCTACCAAACATTGCCACATCTTTTCATTTGTTCCCTGAACAAATGAGAAAATATATGTATTTTTTTCCTGCTACTCACCCCCTCTCTTCCTGGTATGTGTGTGTGCATGTGTGTAGGTGTGTAGCTTTCCTTAAGCTTTTGTCCATATCTACTATATTCAAAATATTTTTATTATATATGTAGTCTATCACAAATTTAATATCTAATTTTTGTTTTGTAATCACAACAAACATAGTTATTTAAACTCAGATTTGTGTTTAAAATAGGATTTGTGATCTACGGATTCCAAAGGGGGCCATGGAATGATTTCTATAGATTTCTGAATAACACCAAGTAGTATGTACATTTTCAGGTATTTGGAGTGCATTTCTTTCTGAGAAAGTCCATGTCTTCCTCAGAATCTCCTAGGAGTGAAGAACAAATTAAGTAATCCATATTCACAGTCCTTTTATACCATAACTTCTCTATTCTTTTTCACTCATCTTTCACATTGCTAGAAAGCTTGTGCAAACGACCTTTTCCAGGAATTGTTCATTGGCAATATACTTCCCAAATTCTCACTTTTGTGAGTAGGACTTTCATTTGCCTTTACCAGAATAACAACTCGGCTGTTTATGGGATACTTGACCACAGCTTTCCTTTATAAAATTCTCTAATACTGCTATGTGAATACTGGACTAGCTGGATGATTTCCATTGTTGGTTACATATTTTTTCTGGCTGGATGTTTGTGACAATAGATGGCATTTACCAAGTACTTATTATGTACCAAATAACGGGCTAAGTGCTTTTGCAAACCTTTTTGCATTTCATCCTCATCATAATCTTGTAAGTTACATACTACCTGCTTAATATCACAGCAGTGCAGCTTGAACCCAGGTAATCTGACTGCAGTCTTAAGCAGTGCTATTCTGACTTGAAGGATTATTTTTCCTGTTGTCCTTAAAGTTCTGTACGTTTGCTCAGAGACACTTTGGGTTTGACAAATTCTTTCCATTTGGCTTGCTACAGTGAGTGTTCGCCACCTGTATATTCTTCTTTTTGTGTTTGCTTATCATTCCTGACTTCTGCAGGCACAAAAACTATGTGCTGAATCTTCATTGTTTGATTTCCATGGCTATTATCTTCACTCTGATCTTTTGGTTTCCTTTGTCTTTCTTTCTTCATTCTGAGTGACTGTTTTTCCAGGATAGTTCTCTATGGATTCTATTTTTTAGTGTCACGTCTGGCTTTAATTCTTCTACTGTAGTTTTAAGTTCCATAATAACATTACTTTTCTCCTTTGCTTTTTTCTTACTCACCTGGGTAGTTTCCTTTTCATTCTGTTATCTTCTCCTGTTTTTTATTTAATAAGTCCATTTGTCCTTTCCTCTTCATAGGAGTACGATAAAGTTATATATATTTTCATTATGTCTGTTTTGTCTAAAATTTACTTCAAATTATGTCTTTTATCTCTTATCTCTCTCTTAGATATTAGACTCACTTTCTCCCTTTTCATTGTGTAATTTTTCTAGGTCTCAAGCTTCTGTTTTTATTTGCATTCTTCACCTTTAAAAAGGGAATTTGTAGCTCTGAATTTACTATCAATATAGAGAGAACCAAATCGAAACTCTCATTCCATAGGATTTAATATGGAGAGCTAGATATTGCAGATTAAAACATCACTTTATTCAGTCATTTTCCCAAGTTAGAGAAGGAGCTAGGATTACACGCAACTTGGTCCACTGAATTTGATAGACATAAACACAAACTCTTTCACTGAGGGTCAGCACTTGGAGAAAGGAGTAAAAAAGAGGGGCTTTGGGTTTTGCTTGTTTTCCTACTACAGTTCTTTCCCCACCCCCAGGTTTACTGTGGTATAATTGGTTTACCAAAAACTCTACATGATTATTGTATACAATTTGTTGAGTTTTGATGTATGTATATACACTCAACGTTACTATCACCACAATCACGGTAATAAACATATCCATTGCCTCTAAAAGTTTCTTCGTGTCCCTTTGTTGTTGTTTTGTTTTGTTTTTGTGATAAAAACACTTAACATGAGATCCATTCCCTTAACAAATTTTTAAGTGCATAATACTTTACTGTTAACTACAGATACTGTGTTGTACAGTAAATCTCCAGAATTTAGGCAACTTCGATAGCTTTTCACCTGTGGAGCTACAACTTCCCATATCTTCCTTCCCCCATTCTTTGATAACCACCATTCTATTGTCTACTTCTATATACATTTGATTATTTTGGATGCCTCCTATAAGAGGAATCATGCAGTATTGGTCCTTCTGTGATTGTCTTATTTCACTTAGCCTAACGTCACCCAGGTCCATCCATGTTGTTGCAAGTCGTAAGATTTCCTTTCTAAGTTTGAATAATATTCTGTTATATGTATAGACTACATTTTCTTTATCCATACACATTTTATTGGACATTTGGGTTGTTTCCATATCTTGGCTTTTGTGAATAATGCTGCAGTGAACACAGGAGTGCAGACATCTTTCAAGATCCTGATTTCAAATCTTTTGGCTATGTACCCTTTTGCTAGGAACTTTGGCTATTCTGATACCCAAGAACACAGGCATTGCATTTGGTCAGTCAGATATTTTCTCAACACAATCATTATTGTCTGTTGCTGCCAATTTAGGGTTAAATGTTGTTTTCTAAGGGATTGCCTCACACTTTTCATCTGTGTTAACCTTGCCTCCAGACCATGATCTCAAGCTTGAGAAAAAACATGGAGCCTGGGAACTCCAAGGCATTCCACCAGCTCAGTGCCCACTGTTGAGCCAGAATGAGGGAATGAGTTTCTGGAACCTGGTTCCATTTCTTGTGTGGCCCCCTCTAATCTCCATTTCCATCTCCCCAAATTGGAATACATTATATCAAGAATTGACAGAATTGGTCTCTGCTCATTTCCCGTAATTCTCCACCACCCTCACAAGTATAGAAATTATACATTCACTCCTGGAATCTTCTTTTAATGTAACATAGAATCTTTTTTAAATGGTAGTATATCTGGTGGGTATCCCTCAAATCTTATCAAATATTTATTTTCTAGAGGTAAATGGGTGTTAATCAGAAGGCTGGAAATGAGTTACAACAGTGTGATAAGAGAAGACAGGTAAAACAAGTATTTTTAAGACAGAGAGTATACTTATTAAATAGTGCAGAGAAAACAGAATAGGAACTGACAGGAGTCCATAGAATTTATACAACAGAGAGGCCACTGATGAAGTTGGAATGCAGAAGTTTTCAGTGGAATGTCCACAGCAGTGAAGAAATTGCAGAAAGGTATTAAATACATTTTAAAAACTGTGAAATAGATGTGAAGAGTATATGGCAAGGGAAATGGCCAATGATCTCTCTGGTCACCAATTCCCTTCCCCATAAAATATGGGATTATCAAGCTACACTTGATAATCTCCAAGGTGCCTTTTGTGATAGGGGCTGCTTAGCGGAAGTATGGCTCATTCTTCTTGATGTAAATTACCCAGGAACTTCCCCATCAAATCTGGAGAAAGAAGACCCCTCTGAAGCTTTTGATGAAACAGACTGAAACCAACTCTAATGGAGCCTTTAGTCTAATTTCCAGTGTGTGGGAAATATGGGGAGGGAGGAACAAGTTTAGTGTATCAACAAGGACTAATAGGTCGAGTCCAGATTGTGGGACATTGTACCGGACCATGAGTCAATGGCATTAAGGAAGAAGGAGGAGGAGGAGGAGAAGGAGGAGGAGGAGGAGGAGGAGGGGAAGGGGAAGGGGAAGAAAGGTATAGCTGACTCCTGCCCACCTTCCATCTCTGGCCTGCCTCTGAGTTTCCAGCAGCTGCAGTGGGCCATTCCTGCCTATGTTGAGAGTGTCCACCATAGTCACATGGGTCTCTCTGCTCCTCTGTCTGGGGCCTCTTTCTGGAATCACATGAGCTCACTCAGCCCATGAATAAGGCAGCCCAGAAGTGAAGAGTGAGGGGTGAGAGTCTGTAGACAGATTTCACATTCCCAGCTTTGGTGGGATAGCTCTGAGGTGCATCGTACCCAGGTCCTTAGAGCGTCCCCAGCAGAATTAAGCCCCAGTTGCCCACTGTGATACACTGCTCATGAATGTGTCTTTTCTTGGCCTTTCACCCTTTCCTGCCTCACTTTTCCTACTATCTCATTGTTTTCTTCCTAGCACTACTTTACAACTCCAATGCCTGCCCTCAAGTCCTTATCATAAAGTCTGCTTTGGGGGAACCCCAAATAAAGACAAGGGGATTATTAGAAAATTAAAAATATGTAGGAGACAAAACACTCAAAAGTTTCATGTGGACACTGATTAAATCTGGGTTTGAACAAACCAACTGTAAAATAAAGTATTTGAGATAATCCAAGAAATTTCAATATAGACAGCATTAGATGATATTAAGAAATTATTGCTCATTTTGTTAGTTGTGATAATTATATGATGTTTGCAAGATAATGTCTTTATTTGGAGATGCATAAGAGTAAAATTACAGGTCAGAGGGGTTTTTTTTCTAGTACTTTAATAAAAGAAAGAAAGAAAAAGGAAAGGGAAAATAGAATAAATAAAGTAACTGTAGCAAAATGTTAACTGTTGAGTCTGGGTGGTGATAAGTATTTGAGAGTTCATTATACTATAATATACTTCCTATTTTGTTTTCAAAATCTTTCATAATAAAGTTTTGTTCTTCTTTTAGAAGAGAAAAAAATCAAATACCAAGAAAATGCTAACTTTGATAGTAGACAAAATTCCTCAAGAGTGTTTACTTTCAGAGACTTAAGACTTTCATACACCTCTTTCAGACAAGACAAACACACACACACACACACACACACACACACACGCACACACGCATACAAAGACCCTCCTACTTGCTGCAAAATGACATCCACTAATTACTCATCTTCTGTATTCCCTGCCTGCAGCCTTGCCACATGCCACATTTCTCTCTGAAGTATCAAAAAGCAAACAAACTCTCCTGAAACAGCATATTCCATTGCAAGAGTCCAGCCACTAAGCTGTCACATGAGTAGCACTCCAAGTACCAGAGTGGGTTTTGAAATATTCTGGCCAAGAATAGTTCCAAGGGCAGAGCCCAGACACGCCAGGCAGCTCATGTAAAAAGAAATTCCATACATTTTCCATGCACTGATTCAGGATACCCACGGAAATAGACCAAGGCATCGCTGAATCAATTCTCAAGACAGGAAGGAACCTCCTAAAAAAAATAGCTCTTGGTCTCCTGCAAGGTAAAATGTGTGCCTCAGATCTGCAAATGAAAGAGTATCACAAACATATGGTTAATGACTCATCCCAAATGGAAAAACAGAGTTTGTTATATTTTATGGAGATTTTACATGTTGAAGGTACATCTGTTGCTATTTATGCTGACATGTATGTAGAGATTGGCAGAGCAAGTTCTCTGTAGGGATGAGCGAAATCCAAACCAAACCACAGAACTTTCTAACTTTGAGGCTGGCTCCTGGGATGGAAAACGGCTTCCTGATCCCTTGAAACACTGCCCAGTTGAGCAGGGTGACTTTGAGAGGCCCACATCACAGGACTGCACAGTTGGATAAAGCAACAAAAAGTCCTGCTTTGCAGAGGGCCTCTAGAGAGAACAGAACAAAGACAGGAAGCCAGAGAGGTGCTGGAGAGCTCGGGGAACAGTCTCCTGATTACCGAACACCTTCTTTGGGTGACTGTTCCAGGAAAAATAGACCACATCTATTCTGACATAAACACACCACCCAGAATCAGACAAAAGCCCACTCCCTTTAGCTCTGTTAATAACACTCTCTAAGAAAGTGTTCATCTGCTCTGGCCAACTTTTTTTTTTTCCAGTTGGATAGCTCTGATAAGTTTGAAGACTTTTCCTTGGTTACATACATTTCCACATCCCCTATTTTATACTTCATTGGACTTTATTTTTGCTCAGTTGCATGACTGTTTAATCTGTGAATCATATGTTTTACTGATTTGATCTAGCCTCTGCCTTTTTCTTTCTCTTTCTCCTTCCTCCCTTCATTCCTTGCCATCTAATAGAGGAGAAAGAACAGGCAAACAAGAAGCAACTATGCAATAAAGTTGAAGGACAGAAGAAGTGCCAAAGAAGGAGAGAAGACAAGAAGATAAATTGTGTCCCCCACAAAATTAGTAAGTTAAAATCCTAACCCCTAGTACCTCAAAATGTGGCTATATTTGGAGACAGGGCCTTTAAAGGGATAATTAAGTCAAAATAAGGTTATTAGTGTGGGCCCTAATCCCACAGGACTGGTGTCCTTATAATCAAAAGAATCTGGACACAGGCACAGAGAGAAGACCCTAGGAAGACACAGGGCGAAGGCAGCCAAGGAGAGAGGCCTCACAAGAAACCAACCCTGTCAAAAGCTTATCTCAGACTTCCAGCCTCTAGAAGTGTGAGAAAATTAATTTCTGTTGCTTAAGTCACTCAGTGTATAGTAGTTTGTTTTGGCAGCCCAGCCAAAGGACTTCAGAGAGCCACCAGATAGAGTGCTATGAGAATCCAGAAGAGGAAGGGAAGACTAGTTTTCTCGGATCAAAAACCATCATCTGGAAGAGGTAGAATATGAACAGTGGCGTCAGAGACAGGTAGAATTTGCTCATGCAGTAACAGCAATACTGAAAAACTGCAGCCTCAACCTTCCAGGCTCAAGTGATTCTCCTACCTCAGCCTCCCAAGTAGCTGGGACCACAGGTACACATTACCACCCCCAGCTAATTATTTTTGTATTTCTTGTAGAGGTAGGGTCACTCTATGTTTCCCAGGCTGGTCTCAAACTCCTGGGCTCATGCAATCCTCCTGCCTTGGCCTCCCAAAGTGCTGAGGTTATAAGCGTGAGCCACTGAGCCCAACTCAGAAACTCAGTTTTTTTTGTTTTCTTTTAAACAAAGTTTTGCTCTTGTCATCCAGGCTAGTGTACAGTGGTGTGATCTCAGCTCACTGCAACCTCTGCCTCCTGGGTTCAAGCGATTCTCCTGCCTCAGCCTCCTGAGTAGCTGGGATTATAGATGCCTGTCACCATGCCTGTCTAATTTTTGTATTTTTAGTAGAGACAGGGTTTCACCATGTTGGCCAGGCTGGTCTCAAACTCTCGACCTCAGGTAATCCGCCCACCTTGGCCTCCCAAAGTGCTGGGATTACAGGTGTGAGCCACCGTGCCTGGCTGAAACTCAGTTTCTTATATGGACCTTCCCAAGGTTGCATATACAGGCACAGTGAGTTCTCCAACATCATCCATGAAAATGTTTTCTCCACTCTTGTGGCCAGGGCACCTCCACGGTGGTACTCACTGCGCTCGCTTGTCCGATCCTTTCAATAGTCAACTCTACTTTTGATTCAGTTAAACCTACTTGGAAATTACGAAGCTCATTAACCCTCTGTTCACCTGCATATTATTACCATTTAACATTGGCCGAGGACCAATTGCAGGCCAAGCACAAACACTCACCTACCCCATTTTAGGCATCTCAAAAGAAAAAACTAAGTATGAAAAGCAGAAACTTAATAGACTATAAAACAGTATATGTGAGACCACTTCAGTTAACACGCTATTTTTAATCATCTTGGTACCATGGCTACTGTTGAGTGTCATATTACCCGTGTACTAAATTAAACTCACGTTACTTTTAATGTTGTCTAAAGTGTTCTCATCTAAATCCACTCTTTCAAGGCCTGCATTATAAGACTCCAAGAATGTATTACTGACAGTCATGGAAAAGGTATTTAACATTCTTATAAATATTACAACTCTTTTTTTGGCAGAAGGCAAAATTGCTCCTTCTGCATTTATTCAAGCGAGGTTGGGCTTCTCAGTGAATATCAGAGCTGAGCTAAGAAGGTTCGATAGTGTCAGGAAGCAGGATTTTTGTCTCCAGCAGCCTCTCCTCTTGTTTTTAACCCTCAACTTCAGAAAGATTACAAGTGTTATTCAGTCAAGATCCTATAAAAATAACCCAGGTGTGGCAGATGCTGTTTCTGAAGTTAAGAGAGATACAGCAAGAAGAGACTCTCTAAGGTATTAATGAAAAAATTGGGTCGAAGCGGCACCAGATAAGGAGTAACAGGAATGTACATGTGTTTATTATAATGATGACCAAGGACTAAACCATCCCCTTTTAAGGCCCTCAAAGCTGTTTTAGGTTTTGATAGAGTCCACCCAGATAATTTAAAATAATCTCCTGTCTCAGTATTCTTTGCTTACTCATATCTGCAAAGTTCATTTTGCCACATAGGGTAACACAGTCCCAGGTTCTAGAGTTTAGGATGCATTAATGTTTGTGTGTGTGTGCTAAGGGAGGGCATGATTATACGTTAGGTGCAGCCCCTTCTGAAGAACATTCAGTTATCACAACTCCTATGGGCCCAGCTTGTTGATGAAGAGAAGCATAGGACAGTTATTGACATTTTTGTCTGAAAGTACCTAATAGTAGAGAGAGGAAGGATTCCACTTTGAAGAAGTCAAAAGATTTCATTTCTAAGTGAGCGAGTGTGTGTGTGTGTGTGTGTGTGTGTGTGTGTGTGTGTGTGCTAGAAAAGAGGTCAAGGAGTATCATCCAGGAATAAAAAGATTTAGAGTCAGACCTGCATTTGTTTGGGCTTGTCCCTATACAGTAGGCAGAATAATGCCCCCTCTGCCTCCACTGCCAAACACACACACACACACATACACATACACACACACACACACACAGAGGAGCACATCCTAATTTCTAGAAGCTGCAAATATGCTAATCTAAATAGCAAAAGGAACTTTGCAGATGTGATTAAGTTAAGAATACTGAGCTGGGACATGAATAGACAATTCTCACAAGAAGATATACAAATGGCCAACATATGAACAAATGCTCAGCATCACTAATGATCAGGGAAATACAAATGAAAACCACAATGCAATACCACCTTACTCCTGCAGGAATGGCCATCATCAAGAAATAAAAACATAGTAGATGATGGCATGGATATGGTGAAAAGGGAACACTTTTACACTGCTGGTAGGATTGTAAACTAGTACAACCACTATGGCAAACAGTGTGGAGATTCCTTAAAAAACTAAAAGTAGAACTACCATTCAATTCAGCAATCCCACTACTGGGTATCTACCAGAGGGAAAGAAGTCACTATACGAAAAAGATACTTGCACACACATGCTTATAAGCAGCACAATATGCAACTGTAAAAATATGGAAACAGCCCAAAAAACCATTGATCAATGAGTGGATAAAGAAATTGTGGGCTGGGCACAGTGGCTCATGCCTGTAACCCTAGCACTTTGGGAGCCTTAAGTGGGCAGATCACTTAAGGTGAGAAGTTTGAAACCAGCCTGGCCAACATGGTGAAACACCCTCTCTACTAAAAATACAAAAAAATTAGCTAGGTGTGGTGACAGGCACCTATAATCCCAGCTACTCGGGGACAGGACAATCACTTGAACCTGGGAGGCAGAGGGTGCAGTGAGCTGAGATCACTCCACTGCACTCCAGCCTGGGTGACAAGAGTAAAATGTCATATTAAAAACAATCATTATATATATATATATATATATATATATATATATATATATGAAACACACACACACACACGAAGGAATACTACTCAGTCACAAAAAGGAATGAATTAATGACATTTGCAGCAACCTGGATGGTACTGGAGACTATGATTCTAAGTGAAGTAACTCAGGAATGGAAAACCAAACATCATGTGTTCTCATTCATAAATGGGAGCTAAGCTATGAGGATCTAAAAGCATAAGAATGATACAATGGGCTTTGGGGACTTGGAGGAAAGGGTGGGAGGGGGTGAGGGATAAAAGGCTACAAATTGGGTTCCGTGTATATTGCTTGGGTGATGGGTGCACCAAAATCTTACAAATCAAAACTAAAGAACTTACTCATGTAACCAAAACTACCTGTTCCCCAAAAACCTATGGAAATAAGAAAAAAATTAAAAAAAAATTTAATGAGAAAAAAAAACCCAATACTGAGCTAGGAGATTGTCTTGAATTATCTGGTTGTGTTCTGTCAAATCACCTGGGTCCTTATGAGGGAAAAGAGGGGTGCAGAAGAGTCAGAGTAAAAGATGGAGATGGAACCATGGAAGCAGAGGTCAGAGAGAGCCCTGAAGATGCTATGCTGCCGGCTTTGAAGATAGAGGAAGGGGCCATGAGCCAAGGAATGCAGGCAGCCTCTAAAAGTTGGAAGAGAAAAGGGAGTAAATTCTCCCTTAGAGCCTTCAGAAAGAACCAGCCCTGAAAATCCATGTTAGACTTCTGACCTCCCTGGGCTTTGAGAAAATGTATTTGTGCTATTTTTAAACCACAAAGTTTTTAGTGCTCTGTTACAGTGCCAATAGAAAATGAATACACCCTGCTTTAGCACTTGGGAAGTGCTAGCTTACTCTTGAGCAGGTTGCTTAAACAGTTTGAGCCTCAGTTTGTGCATCTATAAAAGGAAGTAGCAGTCACACTTATTTTACAAGGCTGTCCTGTAAGGAGTGGGTGAGGCCATGCCTGTTAGGATTAATTGCCATCTCTGCCTCCACTGATGTGGACTGTAGGTCACATCCTTAACATCTCTGTATTTCCCCTTCCTCCTCTGTGGAATGTCACTAAACCACCTTTCCAAAGTGGTTGTGAGGATCAGACGAAGGAATAATGTAAGTCGAGTATTTAAGGTATGATTCAGTTAAGTAAGAGTAATTCTTTTAGCTTCTGCTTGGCTAATGCCCAGGGAGGCTTCACAACCCTCTGGCTTGCAAGCTAAACCTTGTGCCCCTTCCCATCCCCACTAGGCCAGCACCTACCACCCTCTTCTACAGGGCTGAGTTTACGTCTTCCTCCCTCGCTGTCCATGAGCCCCTGGAGCATAGCCTGTCTGATTTGTGTTTGCATCTCCAGATCCTTGCTGTGGGTGTTTGCTAGAGTTACAGAAGCCGCACAAACCTTCTCATTCTTTGCCACACTCAATCTCCAGCCCCCTTTTTTTGCTACTGTTCTATGACTGAAACTATTTTGCTGTAAACCAGTAGTTTTCAACCCTGGTACACATTAAGATCACCTGGGGAGCTTTTAAAAAAATTACTGGTGTCCAAGCTCCACCCTGGACCAATTAAATGAGCTCTCTAGGGGTGGGGCCTGGACATCGGTAATTTTTTAAAAGCTCCCCAGGCGATTCCAATGTACCGGCAGGGCTCAGAAGCAATCCGACGCTCAGCCAGTCACATCTGAACTGCTAATTCTGAACTCAGAGTTCAAATCGGAAGAGAGAGGTCATTTATCTATTCTTCTCACCAAGCCTCAAACTGTCCTCATTCTTAAAGACACAGAGTCCAACTCTCTTCGAGGCAGAATGTCAGAAAGGTGAATGTCAGAAAGTATACAAAAGATACAAGCGAATGCTCTGCAATCGGGCCAAAGGAAGACTGGCCCTTGTTTTTTCTAGTTGCTTAAAATGGTGGTCTGCCACCGTTAAGTCCTGTTTGCAGACCAGAGAACTAGAAGCATACACTCGAGGAAATGATTCCAGACAGTGGGGAGAATGGTATTACATCTAGACTTTTGTCTTTCATAAAGAAACATGTCTGCTCCGACATATGAAAACGGAGAATCCTGCTGGCCACCATGTAAGTGAATTGACGGTCCTCTGTGACCCAGCCCTAACTGCAGCGCCACTGCAAGTCCTAAGACTGCATTGTGGGGCACGGAGAAGTCCCAGAAGCCTCCGTGGACATTAACCAAGCAAATTAACACGGAGCAGGTTGACACGGGGCATTCAGGAGGTTTCCTGGGCCCAGCACACGGTTCTCCCTTTCCATTCCCAGGCTGATCTGAAACACATCAAATCACTCCAGGCTTTTCTTTTTCATATACAATTTCATTTCAAAGCCCCTTTTTGATAGTGCTTGTGACTGTGACACATGGACACAACTATCCGAATGAAAGTTGATTGACAATATCAGGAATGAAACTCTTCTATCCCTCCCAAAAAATGTATGTACAACTACATTCCTAGAAAAAAAAAGTTGTTACATGGGAGCTGAATGGGCCAACAACAATTTCCATTTTTATTTCCAGGTCTACTAAAATTGGACTAGTGTTCTAGGACAGAGTATATGATTTAAAGCTCAAAAGCTCACTATGGCTTTTGAAATCAACTTCATTTCATAGGTCAGCATTCACTACATTTAAAGTGGATTTTTTTGGGTAGGAGGTTTTAAAAATCCATTAAAACAATGTGGTTTATATGTTTATACTTACTATAAACATTACTACATAAGAAGTTTAAAATCCAACTCTAATAACCTCAAGAAAATGCTTAGCCTTTACTACCAAGTCATTGAGTAATAGCCCCAAGACTGTCATCTCTCCTGATAGATGCTGTTTCCTAGCTGGCAGAGGGATATTTATGATGCCCATTAAACATATATGAGTAAATGATACAGATGGCTTGAATGTCAATTAATACACATGAAAATAACCAATAATATATCTTTTTACAAATGATAATTTGACAGTACTGAAATAATTTCATCCAGTTCTTCAAATTACACTAATGTTGCTTCCCCTCTTTCCTTCTGTTATTTCTCCACACACACTCACAAACTCACACACAATGGCAATTACTATCACCTAAAATTATATGCAGTCAGCTATAAATATACATAGGTAAAAAAGACTTACATGTGTTCTAATTATGACAGTCCCTAATTTTCTTTATGTATTAAGGTAAATATTTAAGAAGCAGCTTATTTTTCCTATTATATTCCATTTCTGTAATAAAACTTTTTCCCTAAAGGTACAAAGTTTGGTAGTAGGAAGAAAAACATTCTGTGTCTGGAGATTATAAATCATGACCTATTTAAGTATCATTCAAGAAGCATTTGAAATGTTTTTGATAGGTTTCATTTTTTAAAAAATATGCTTAATTGAGCTTTTATTCTTTGAACAATTTGTACCTTTGTATCCTTTTCTTTACATTTTAAGGTGTACTTTATGCATAAAATACACGTACAGTAAATGTGTCATTTGGTGAGCTTTGATGAATGTACACAGCTTGGTAACAAACACCCCAATTAAAATACAAAACATTCCCATCACCCCACTAAGCTTCCTCATATCCCTTTGTAGTCTGTCTCTCCACTGCTTACTTCCAGATGTGACCACTGTTCTTATTTCTTTCACTATAATTTATTTTTGCCTATTCTACAACTTCACACAATGGAATCAGATAGTACCTGTTATTTTAATCTGGCTTCTTCTGCTGTATGTATTATTTCTTGTATGTGTTACTATGTTGTAATGGCTTGAGATTCATCTGTTGCATGTAATTAGTAGTTTTCTTTTTATTGCTGAGTGTTAGTCCATCCCATCTGTTAATGAACATTTGGGTTGTTTTCAGTTTGGGGTCATTTTAAATAAAGCTGCTATGAAAATTCTTGTACAAATCTCTCAGACACATGTAAATATCTAAGTTATGTATCTAAAGTTATACACTTTATATGGAGAGATCAAGTAAAGTTGTTTATGTATCATGTCTGCAACCCTCAGTGCATACCAGGATCTAAAGGGTGTAAAGCAGATAGGTATGTGGTGGGGTGCTGGCCAATATAGTGTCCTAGCTCTTTTAGGACTATGTGAGTTCCTTTAGCACCTTTTGTATACACATAATTGGCTTTCTTTTCCTTCTGCCTAGTATAGTACCTGGCACATAGGTGAAAAACAATAAATTCTTACTGAATGTTAAAATACATGCATAATGACTGAATAGATGAATTTAAGAGTGAGTAAGTGAATGGTTTTTGAAGTTACATATAAGTGAGTACAATTTTGAAGAGGATTGTGGCTATCTTAAAATCTAGAATGAAGCTTTTCTTTCTGTCACCGTGATAAGTGTGGTCCTGCCTTCCAAAATTCAGGAAAGAATAAATAACTTTGAACATATCAAAGCAATACAAATCCAAGAATTATACTGGGGTGAGTTGGTTATATGTCTCCTGATGTTGATTTAAAACACCAAAACTGACCTAGCAAAATCCCTGGGTACCAAGTTTCTTGGCCTAACTCCTAAGGGTGATAGGTGGCAAGATAACATTACCTTCTCTAGTGGTGGCATAAAAAATAAGAAGTCTTCTCAAAAATACTCAGTTGCCTTCTAGGACCACACCATGTTAGGAGAGAATGCTTCTTTCCCATTCCAGAGGTTTCCTTCCATTTGGAGAGAACACAACGCTCCTGGCCTCTTTCCATATTGTCCTTCACTCTTCCCCTGGGAGGAGGAATAATCGGTTATCTGGGAATAAGTTGGAGAGAAGAAACAGCATATTTCCCAGCTGCTTTCTCTCTTCCTGCTCTTGAACGCTAGCGATCCATAGGAAGCAAACATTTTACCCTGCTTCTCCACACCCCAAGCTCTCCGGGGCAGGCTCCCCTGTTGTGATCCAGCTAATGTGACCCACTCAGAAAGTCTGTTTCTTTCTGAGGCTTTATATTAGGAAGCCAACTTGCCTGCAGATACAAGCCACATTCTCCTGTATCAGGATAAGAAAGTGATACTGTTGTTTCCTGTCTGTGATGCTTTTTATTTTATTTCTTGCATTGTTTAGTAACCCAGTGGGGAAAGTGTTACTTATTTGCCTCTTCATACTCCCTTGAATCTTGAACTCATGTCTTGCCTCCATCCCTAAATGGCCTCAAAAAGCTATCTGACACATTTTCTTTTTCTTGAACGAGTCATATTGAATTACTTCAAAAGTATCAGGCTGGGCGCGGTGGCTCACGCCTATAATCTCAGCACTTTGGGAGCCCGAGGTGAGTGGATCACGAGGTCAAGAGATTGAGACCATCCTGGTCAACATGGAGAAACCCCGTCTCTACTAAAAATACAAAAATTAGCTGGGCATGATGGCGCATGCCTGTAATCCCAGTTACTCGGGAGGCTAAGGCAGGAGAATTGCTTGAACCCAGGAGGCAGAGTTGCGGTGAGCCAAGATTGCGCCACTGCACTCCAGCCTGGGCAACGAGAGCGAAACTCTGTCTCAAAAACAAACAAACAAACAAACAAAAATAAAAGTATCATGTAGCCTAAATATATAAAGTAGTAGTTGCATTACATGGCAGAAAAGCTGAAAATTAAATGATTTTAAAGATTTATGGTCCAAATTATCCCTATTGTCATCCCACATATGAAACAGAGGACCTAAGTGCAATCTCTTTGACAGATAAAAAGTCAAAGACACAGAGACGATTATCCAATGACTCTCAGGCAGAAAGGAGTTGGGCCATCCTACTTTTTTTTTCTATTACTTCATTTTTACTATTTTACATTTTCAGCCAAGAAATCAAGGTGCAAGCAGGATTTATTTCACATTAATATATGAACTGGATTTTCTGTAGAATACATAGGGAATTCTCTTTAAATAACCATCTCCTCACTTCATGGCCAATGCAGGAATGAACTAGAGCAAATGTTAGTGTATCCAGAGGGCATGAGGCGTATAGGGAAGCAGTAGGCTGAGGAGCTCCAGCCAGCATGCAGGGTCAGGAGCCCTGTTCCCGGCCTCCCCAGTAGCCCCCAGGTGGCAAGACAGCGGCACAGATAGGCTTTCTCTAGTTCCAGTAGAGAAGCCCCTTCTAGAGGGAAGAGAGAGGAAAGGGAAAGCAAATTCCAGAAACACTAGCAGAAAGCAGGGAGGCTCCGTCCCCAGCCTCAGCGGGCTTGCCCTGACGCCACCCAAGCCCCGGAAGCACATTTTATAGCCTCGAAAGTCACACGGAGTGGCAACAGCATGACCCAGACAGGGAAGGGGAGGGTGACAGTGGCTGGGGCCAGAACCTGGCTGAGTGGAATCTGGGCTGACGGTCTGTACACGGTGGCCTTTCCAGGCCAGGCACAGCCAAGAGGAGGGAATGGGAACCAGACCTGGTGGGGGTCTAGGGGAAGACACCTGGCGGGTCTCAGGGGGTCATGAGGCTGAGTGTAGAGTGGCTGCCAGACCAAGGGAGCCGGACTGCAGTGGAGGAGGTGGCCAGAGGCTCCCTGTGTAGGGAGAAACCACGAGAGTGAAACGGGAACGTGGGGGACACCTGTGCTCCCGAGAGCCCCAGAGATGTGAGGGAGGCCTGCTGAGCAGGGCGGTGGGGTCAGAGCCAGCTGGGAAGCTGGGCGGGGCCTCTCCCAAGGCCAAGGAAGCCACTGGCCCCCAGCGCGCGTTCTTGGTAACGATTTATGATCAGACCTGAAGGAAGAAGGAGGCCCTCCCTCACCTCCCCCAGGCCCAGCCCCAGCCCCAGGCCCAGCCCCAGCCCCAGCCCCAGCCCCAGCCCAGAGGGAAGGGGTAGGAAACAAGGCCAGGGAGGGAGGCAGGAGACAGGAGGTGGGAGGCGTCTATGGGCTTTCTCATCTTCCCTCGGGTAGTAGGGAAGTGGCGGAGGCTGCTTTGTGGGCACGGAGACGTGGTGTGGTTGCCTGGGTTATGAAGGTGTTGGCAGCTGCTTCTGCGGCCCTGGCTTCGGTGCAGGAGTGGAGGGGACATCGGGGCTGACCGGAGGTTCCATGGGCCCAGGATAGGGCGGTGGCGGGGGCTGCACATACCCCATGGCCCCGTCCATCTTGGGAGGTCCTGGATAGAACTCAGGCAGGGGCGGTGGAGAAGGGCAGCCAGGAAGGCAGGGGTACACTCCACTGGCTACTGCTGGGGGAAAGGCACAGGTCCTGACAGGCATGTGAGAGTGGCGGTAGGCTCCACTGAAGGCTTCACCCCTGGACGCTTGAGATGCCCCCGGGAGCATCCGCAGTCCAGACTCAGCGGCGCCCCCTGCCGTGAAGGCGGACCCTCAGGAAGCAGCGCCTTCCCAATCACCGCGGGCTTCGGCTTTCCCTTCAAGTGGTTTGTATCAAACACAGGCTGCTGGATCTCACAGTCCTTCACGAAGTAAATGGCATGGGGCCAGGCGCGGTGGCTCACGCCTGTAATCCCAGCACTTTGGGAGGCCGAGGCGGGTGGATCACGAGATCAAGAGATTGAGACCATCCTGGCTAACATGGTGAAACCCCGTCTCTACTAAAAATACAAAAATTAGCCCGGCGTGGTGGCGCATGCCTGTAGTCCCAGCTACTAGGGAGCCTGAAACAGGAGAATCGCTTGACCCCGTGAGGCAGAGGTTACAGTGAGCCAAGATCGAGCCTCGTGACAGAGCGAGACTCCGTCAAAAAAAAAAAAAAAGGCATGATGCAGGTCTGCAGGGCATTCTTCCCTCTGGAAAGAAAGAAAGATGAAAGGGTAAGGCAGATGGTGCCTTTCTTGGTCCCTTTGGAGGGCGCTGACATGTTCTTCATGCCATTGAACGTAATGTCCCCATGATCGTGGGACATCAGGATGCTCTTGGCGGTCATTCCACTGCCCTTGGAGTGATTCTCGTTGAGTACCACAGACTTTCCGAAAGAAGACCAGAGATGCCCCATCCCGCAGTTGACCAGCTCATGGTGGCAGCTACATCTTCACAAATGTGTTTATATAGTGACTTTTAGGTAGAGAAGCAACTCAGGGGAATCTACACCCTCCCAAAGAAATTTTGAAGTTAGCCTAGGTCTTCCACATTCAGAAGGTCAGTGGAGGCAGGCCAAGGCCTAAGCTTACAAACAAATTTTTGTGTTCATTTAATGGGCCAGTGAAATGGCTCAGCCACTTAGGGGACCCTCGCAGAGAGACTTCAGCTAGGAATTATGTTGCTTAAGGGAGCAGGGGAGGACTGTGCTCCTCTCTTTCCATGCAGTCATTTGCACGTGGACGTTTCTGCTTTTCATATCTGTGGCAGTGCCACATGCAGCACTGTCCTCAGAGTGTCAGCTCTGGAAAGATGCTATTGCTCCAAGGACTGGTCTTTGAAATTCTGAGGGTGAAAGATTGACATTGGTCAGCAGTCATTTTCTTGTCACAGTTGGGCACATCCTCAGGCTATAGCATCTCTCTAATGCTAGGTACCCACTAGTCTCTTTAATGAGATCCTGAACAGACCTGCAGAGAGTCCCCATGATCCTTCTCCAGAGACCAAAGGGAGCTTGGAGGTGAGTGACGGTCCCAAATGCTGCCACCTATCATTTCTGGTCTCAGTCTTTTTATACCAAATCTCTCATAGTGCCAGGACTGTTCATTTTCTTTGCCAGAAGGAGGATGCAGTGGCTCATGCCTGTAATCACAACAGTTTGGGAGGGTAAGGCAAGAGGTTCACTTGAGCCCAGGAGTTTGACACTAGCCTAGACAAAATAGTGAGACCCTATTGCTACATTTTTTTTTAATTAGCCAGATATGGTAGTACACTTTTGTGGTCTCAGCTACTCGGAAGGCTGAGGTGGGAGGATCACTTGAGCCTGGGAGGTAGAGGCTGCAGTAAGCTATAATGATGCCACTGCATTGCAGCATGAGTGAAAGAGTGAAACTCTGAATCCAAAAACAGAGAAGACAATTTTTAAAAGATTCTTTTAGAGATGGGGGTCTATATTGCCAAGGCTAGCCTTGAACTCCTGGCTTCAAGCAATCCTCCTGTCTCAGCCTCCCTAGTAGCTAGGATTACAGGCATGCACCACTGCACCCAGTCTATGAGGAAATTCCTTTTCAAAAAAATGAACTTGATCTCAATTTTCCCAGCCAAACATTCCTATCATTTTCTTGGATACTCTAAATCAGTGGTCCCCAACCTTTTTGACACAAGGGACTGGTTTCATGGAAGACAGTTTTTCCACAGATCGAGGTTGGGATTGGTTTCAGAATGAAACTGTTCGACCTCAGATATCAGGCATTATATTCTCATAAAGGGCGGGCAACCTGGATCCCTCCTATGCGCAGTTCATAACAGGGTTCGTGCTCCTATGACAATCTAATGCTGCTGCGGATCTGACAGGAGGCGGAGCTCAGGCAATAATGCTCACTTGCCCACTGCTCACATGCTATGCAGCCCACTTCCTAACAGGCCATGGATTGGTACCAGTCCATGACCGGGGGCTTGGGGGCCTCTGCTCTAAATAATGCAAATTTCAAGCAAAGAGTGAAAAAAAAATCTTTGACACAGAAAACTTGGTAACAACTAGCCACTTTGTGTTTGAGCTATGACTGAGGTAAAGTAGTGACTGCTTTTTTTTAACTTCCCTCATTTACCTTCATATTCCATCACAGAGCTCCTGGCCCAGCTCAGACTAACATACTTGGCCATCTCTGATCTTTTTTTTGTTTCCAACTATCAAGCTCTGCTGTGTGGCTGCAATTCTTCGCCTGTGCACGAATGTATGCCCTTTGGATTCACTCTGGAAGAGTAACCCCGTGTGTTATGACCAAGAAAAGGAACTCATAAGGATTGCACTCCTGCCTTCTCCATACCTCTAGCTGCAGGCTAGCCATTGAAAACCAATGAAATCAGGCAGCTCTCCTCAGCCCAGAAATTAAGATGTCAGAATGTTAACAGAGACCCACAGACGGAAGAACAACAACACTTGTTCATTGTTGGAAAGAGAACACTGCCTTTATGCTTCTTGGATAAACAAACACTGTGTGTCTGTCAGGTGATGGCAGCCTGGACATTGTGAGTACACAATCAAGCATAATCTACCAGCAAATTCTTTAACCCAGGGCTTACAAGGAAATTTCCAGAGTTCCTTCCCCTGTGTACATGTTACCAGACTCTTCAGCAGCATCTGCCCTTTTGCCTTTCTGGTGTGGTTTACAAGCTGAAAACACTTCTAGAAGCCAAACCCCCAACTCTCAAGGAAGGTGCGAAATGCAGTTTCTTGCTTGAGGCTCTCTTTCAACTGCCTTCCTCTTCGAGGAGTAATAATGACTCCCTTCAAGAAGGCTCTGGCAGGAGGGGTGATGAAGAGAGGTAGATCCTTCTCCCTCACAGAGGAAGTTGAAATTAGCCTAATTAGATTTTCTGAGCACTTAAATACCACAGTGATAGATGCCATCTAAATACATAGACAGACAGGAAGAGAGCACAGATGTTGTGTGAGACCACGGATTTAGTTCCAAGTCAATACTCTTAATTAACTGCAAACTGTTTAAATATATAACATTCCCAACATGCAGCCAGTAACACCTATATAGAACTCTTCATCTGCCGAGCTAAAAGTAGAAAGTAAAATAACCCGCACATCCAAAGGTATAAACCGGTAATAATAATGACTTATACTTAATGCTGATACACTGCCTCAAATTCCAGGCCCCCTGATGATAATACACATTCTATAGATAATTGTCTCTTGTCCAACACAGGAATATAGCCATCAGTGAGAAGCAAAAACAGCTGTAATCTAAAAGATACCAACTCTTCTGTATAGAGGGAAATGTTTTGTTTTGCTTTAATCACAACTGGCCATAGTAAAAGGCATCTGATTCCTATACTGGTTGGTGCCTAGTTTTTGTTAAATGATTGTAGGCTAAGCCCCTTGTCCAAAGTGAAGGTTGGGAGGAGGCTCACTTCTCACTTGGGGAAGCCAAAGTATGTGACCTGGAGCATGAAATAAGCCTTAAGACACAAGCAAAATATCTGTGGTCGTCAAGCCACACCCACTCATATTTGGGAGCCCCTTGCCGGTGAGAATCTCCAAGTCTATTGACAGCACTCACAGATGACATTCCTTTTTTCTAGAAGTCGAATAAAGACACATAATGTGCTTGTAGTCTATTCTTATTGGTCATACAAAAAACTCCACTGAATAAATACGGTCCCCTCACTTGCTGTTTCAGAAGGTGACCAAAAAGCCTGTAAAAAAATGAGGACTAGCTCCTCAAGGGACAGACCTGTGATTAGGACGATGAGAAGCTTTTTTTTTTTTTTAAAGCACAAATATTTGTGAATGCACACTGAGGGATCAATTATGTAATTGCCATTGCAGTCAGAATTTTTATTTAATCATACAACAAATATTTATTAAGCATTTATTTTGTGTGAACCACTAGACACACAGTAATAAAGTATGTACCTACCCTCATGCTCATGTACTGTAAAGAAAGAAGACAAAGACTAAAGACACAACCATATGCACTTCTGGTAATGATGTTGGAGAGGAGTAGCTATATAAACCCTACTAGAGATGGTCATTATAAATCTGTAAAAAAAATAAAGAAAGAACAACTATTTATAGGAAGAAGAACACATCCAAAGGCAGAGGACAGAGGCAGTTTACTTTTAAACAACTGGAAGGGGTAAGAATTGGGAGTTTGCACTTATCCTGCCTGAAGATGTTCCCCAGTACATCTGTCCAGGGCAAAGAAAAACATCAGTCACATTCCAGGCTCGAGGTGACAGAGAACAGAGTAAAGGAGAAATTTTGGGGAAAATCTATAAGCAAGAGAATGGCAAAAGGATTGAAACCCCTAAATCTGAGTATAAATTTTGCCCAAGTCACTGGTTGGCTGCTAAAGTATGCATATGTGGGGGAGAATCTGACAAAGGCATTAGAAAAGCAGGCAAAGGCCAGACAGGATTTTAACCGGTAAAGGTAGAACTGTACCAGGTGAGTTCTCTGAATTTATCAAGAGGAAATGTAGCAGCTGGAAGTCATAAAAACTGAGAAGAGATCAACAACTATACACCACAGAAGAGACAAAGTTTTCTGTTTAAGTTCAAGCAAATTAATTGCTTAATGAAACAACAACACGAATACTTAAGAATATAACTGACTGTGGTTAGTGCGTTGTATTTTCTACAATGTCCACTTTTCAAACAAAAATTACTAAACGTGCAAAGAAACAGAAATATGTGACCCATACTCAATAAAAACAAAAAAAAGTCAATAGAAACTGACTTTAATGGAGCCCAGATGTTGGATTTAGCAGAAAAGAAACTTTAAATCAGGTATTCTAATACTTTCAAAGTATTAAAGGAAAATCGTTTTAATGAAAGAGCTGTTAGAAAATCTCAACAGAGAAATGACACTAAAAAATGGAAACTCTAGAGCTAAAAAGCACCATAACTTAATGAAGAATTTACTCATTTCAGTTAAATAAAAAATTCACTAAAATTTAGTTTTAAAGGCAGAATGAAGTGGCAGAAGAAAGAATTAATAAACTTCAAATGAGATTAACAGAAATTAATCTGAATAATACAAAGAAAAATAAACAGAGCATCAGAGACCTATTTATATCAATAGATACAAATAGGTCTAATTGGAATGGTAGGAAGAAAGAACAGGAGAGAAGACAAAGGGTCAGGAAAGTGTTTAAAGAAAGAATGGCCTATAACTCCCAAAATTTTATGAAAAAACATTAATTTACAAATCTAGGAAACTCAGCACACCCTAGCCAGGATAAACCTTCATAGTCAAAAGGCTGAAAGTCAAGATAAAGAGAAAATCTTTAAAGTAGCCAGAGAAAGATGGCATGTTACATACAGGAGAACAATGATATGATCAATGGTGACTTTACACCAAAATAAGGAAAGCCATATGAAATTAGAATGACATATTTCAATTGTTGGAGAGAGAAAAAACACTGGCAACCAAGAATTTTGTATCCAAAGAATTATCCTTCATATACGAAAGAGAAATTAAAGCATTGCCAGATAAACAAAACTATGATAATTAATTGCTAGCAGAACTGTGCTATTAGAAATGCTAAAGTAGGTTTTAAATTTTTTTTTTTTTAATTTTATTTTCACTACTCTCAGCTCAGATCTATAAAGTAAGTGTTTGAGGCTGAAGGGAAATGACACCAGATGACCTCTCAGATTTACAGGAAAAAATGAGGAACACCGGAAATGGAAAATGTGTGGATAAATTAAAAGAACTAAATATGTATACACACACCCACCCCTCACACACACACCCCCAACAGACACACATACACATACACTTTTTTGTTTTCTTTTGTTAATTTCATTGAAAGACAATGGGCAAATTTAGCAAAATTTATAAAACTGTATATTGAGTTGATAACATATATTGATTTCATATTCAAATGACAACAATAACGCTAAGAATAAGAGGACAGGAAAATTAAAATATACTGTTGCAAAATAAACTATTACCTGAAATCATTCAGTATGAACTGTAAGTAGATTGGGATAAGTGAAAGATATATGTTGCTACCTGTAGAACAGCCACTATTAAAATACAATGATTAGCTTGATATAGCTAGAAAGTCAATAAAGAAATTAAACAAAATACTAAAAAATATGTGATTAACACAAACGAAGGTAGTAAAAGAGAAACAAACTAACAAGAAGAGAGAGAAGACAAGACAAAGAAAATAAATAGCAAAATGGCAACCTAAAATATTTCAACAATGGCACCAAATTTAAATTAGTCAAATATCCAATCAAAAGACATGATTGTCAGACTGAATAAGAAAGGAACAATTAATTACATGCTTTCTACAGGAGGTGCCCTTGAAATATACAGAAACAAAGAGGTTAAGAGAAAAAAGACTGAAAAAGACATGCCATGCTAATAGTAGACACAAGAAAATAAGAGTGGCTATATTAATAGCAGAAAAAAAATAGACTTCAAGATAGGATATATTGTTAGAGACAAAGAGGGAAACTTTATAATGGCAAATGGGTAAATAATAGGTTGGTGCAAAAGTAATTGCGTTTTTTGGCCAACACCACAATTACTTTTGCACCAACCTAATATATCAGAAAAACATAATAATTATAAATATTTATGTATTGAATAAGATAGCTTCAATATAACCAAGGAAAAATTGACAGAGAAATAGACAAATCCACAATCACAGTTATAGACTTTTCACAAATGTCTCAGTCATTGATAGGCTAGCTAGACCAAAAAAAAAAAAAAACAAACCATTGAAGATCTAGAGGAGTTAAGTGACCCTATCAACCACTTTTACCTAGTTGTGATTTATCAGACTATATCCAACAAATGCAGAATATACATTCTTTTAAATTCACATGCTACGTTCACAAATGTAGAGCATAGCTGACTAAAACAAGTCTCAATATATTTCAAAAGATTGCCATCTTACAGAGTGTTCTTTCTGACTACAATGAAATTTAATTGAAACTCAACAACAATAAAATTTTAAGAAGACCTCAGATATTTAGAAATCAAACAGCTCACTTTTATTAATCCATGGCAAACTATGAAGAAAATTTTAAAATATTTTAAACTAAATAATAATGAAATACAACATATCAAAGTTTGCAGAAGACAGCAAATGTCCTACGTAGAGGGAAGTTTATAGCTTTAACTGCTGATTGTAGAAAAGAAGAAAAGTATAAAATCAATAATTGATGTATCCATTTTAGGAATCTAGAAAAAGAAGACCAAATTATACGTAAAGTAAGTAGAAGAAAGAAGTAGTAAAGAGTAAAAAGAAAAAAAAAATCTGAGAAATACAAATAAACAATAGAAAATATTAATAAAACCAAAAAAGTCTAGTTTGAAAGAATCGATAAAATTAGTAATGTTCTAGACAGATCAAAAAGAATGAGAGAAGACACAAGTTAGCAATATGAGCAGAACTTCACTACAGGCCCTACAAACATTAAAATGAGAATATAGAAATCTCATGAACAATTTTATGCCAGTAATTTCAACACCATAAATGAAATTGAAATTTCTTGAAAGGCACAAATTTTCAGAATTGAGACAAGAAAAAATAGAAAATTGAATAGCCCTGCCTTAAAAGAAATTGAATTAATAAAAACTTTTCCAGAAGAAAAGCTCCAGGTCCAGATGCCTTCAGTGCTGAGTTCTATCAAACATTTGAGGAAGAAATAATACAAATTTTATGTAACTTCTCTCAAGAGTTACTTTCCCTCTTTCTCCTTCTCTTATGTTTGTTTGGCCAGCATTAGTCTGGTATAAAACCAGGTTGAAAAACTTTATTAAAAAAAAAAAGAAACTACAAATCAATATCCCTCAAGAATACAGACACAAAAACTTCTTAGTCAAATGTACCAAATCAAATACAACAAAATATAAAAGGAGGACTATATCTTGAACAAATGAGATGTAAAGCCTGATTTAACATTCAATAATAAATCAATGTAATTTATGTTTTTTTAATAAGGCAAAAAAAAATTTCAATGGATGCTGAGAAAATCCTTAACAAATTTCAACAATATTCATAATGAGAGCTAATAAACTAGTAATAGGAGAGAACTTCTTCCCACTGATAAGGAAAATCTATGGGTTTTTTTGTTTGTTTTTGTTTTAATTTTGATTTTTGAGGCAGAGTCTCGTTCTGTCACCCAGTCTGGAGTGCAGTGGCCCATTCTTGGCTCACTGCAACCTCCGCCTCCTGGGTTCAAGCAATTCTCGTGGCTCAGCCTCCCAAGTAGCTGGGATTACAAGTGTGTGCCACCATGCCTGGCTAGTTTTTGTATTTTTAGTAGAGACAGGGTTTTGCCATGTTGGCCAGGCTGGTCTCGAACTCCTGGCCTCAAGGGATGTGCCTGCTTTAGCCTCCCAAAGTGCTGGGATTACAGGTGTAAGCCACTGCACCCAGCCAAGGAAATCTATGTTTTAAAAGCCTATAAATGAGGTACAGTGGCTTATGCCTGTAATCCCAATGACGTTGGAGGCTGATGTAGTCGGATTACTTGAGGCCAGGAGTATAAGACCAGCCTGAGCAACAAAATGAGAACCTGTCTATCCAAATAGTAACAATAATGATAACTAGCCAGTCATGGTGGTGCGCTCCTGTAATCCCAGCTATTTAGGAGGCTACGGCAGGAGGATTGCTTGAGCCCAGAAGTTCAAGGTTGCAGTGAGCTATGATGGCACCTCTGCACTCTAGCCTGAGCAACAGAGTGAGATCCTGTCTCAAAAAAACAAAACAAAACCAGAAAGCAAAACCTAGGATAACATACTACATGTTAAAAAACTGAATGCCTTCCACTGAGATTGGGAACAAGCAGGGGTATTCACTCTCACCACTTCAATTCAGCATTGTACTTGAGTTCCTAGACATTGTAATAAGGAATGAAAAGATGTAAATAAAAGTGATTGTAACATTTCCTTTCCCCATCAACAGCATATGAGAATTTCAGTTGTTCCACATCCTCACCAAAACTATCTTGTCTTTTTACAGCAGCTATTCTGAAGGTTGTGTAGTGGTACCTCACTGTGACTAGTAATTTTGAACATCTTTTAATGTGCTTATTAGCCATTCACATGTACATTGGGAAGAAACAAAAGCCTATATTTGATAATTCTATGATCATGCACTTACACAATCCTAAGGACTTTACAAAAAAGAAAAGCAGTAGGTCTAATAAACGAATTTAGCGAGATCAGAGAATCTGAGGTTGATATACAAACCAATTGCATTCTATATGCTAGCTATGAATAACTGAAAATCGAAAGAAAGGCTGGACACTGTGGCTCACGTCTGTAATCCCAGCACTTAAGAGGCCAAGGCAGGTGGATAATTTGAGCCTAGGAGTTCAAGACCAACCTGGGCAATGTCGTGAAACCCCATCTCTACAGAAAATTAGCCTGGTATGGTGCCTATATTCCCAGCAACTCAGGAGGCTGAGGCAAGAGGATCACTTGAGCCCAGAGATCAAGGCTCAAGTGAGCTATGATCCTGCCACTGTATTCCAGCCTGGACAACAGAGCAAGACCTTGTCTCAAAAAAAAAAAAAAAAAAAAGGTGAAAAAAATTACATTTTACTATAGCATCTGAAACATGAAATACTTAGGGATAAACTTAAGAAATATGCAGATCTGTCCTATTTCTTTATTTCTCAAGCCCCTAGAAGCACTTTTCACATATTAATTATGGTAGTTCTTTTAGTGAATTGATTATTTGTAGTAATTCTGGGGCAATGGCCATTTCTGTTCATTGCCTTATCACCAGTACCTAGCATAGAGTCCAGCAAAATAAATGAATAAATATCTATATATCTATATAGAGATCCTAAAAACACAACATATGTACATGAAAGGAAGGTTTGAAAGTGGAAAAATGTGGAGGAGATCTCATCCATAGTCCCTTCTCTGTCAATGTTGTGGATTATTTCTTTCCAACCGTTTTCCCCTATAGGTAAGAGTTTTAGAATTTTTCTTAACATAGTATTCATACAGTAGCATGTTGGTATAATAATGGTTGAACTTCTATCTTATTCATTTTGAAATTTCCTTTAGTTAAAATCGGTTCTTTTAATTTACTGAAACACAATAAAATATAATTGACTGCCGGAAAGAAGCTGTCCTCATAATAAAAGCAGTGAGCCGGCCTGGCTGGGTGGCTCACACCTATAATCCTAGCCCTTTTGGAGGCCGAGGTGGGTGGATCATGAGGTCAGGAGTTTGAGACCAGCCTGGCCAACAAGGTGAAACCCTGTCTCTGGTGAAACCCCGTCTCTACTAAAAAATACAAAAATTAGCCAGGCGTGGTGGCACACACCTGTAGTCCCAGCTACTCGGGAGGCTGAGACAGAAGAATCGCTTGAACCCAGGAGGCAGAAGTTGCAGTGAGCTGAGATCACACCACTGCACTCCAGCCTGGGTGACAGAGCCAGATTCTGTCTCAAAAAAAACAAAACAAAACAAAACAAAAACAAAACAAAACAAAAAACAGTGAGTCAGTGTCTTCATGCAATCACTGGTCTGGTTCTACTACTTCACCCCAGGCCTCACACTCACATGTGCTGCATTAACACTACAGGGTTTGTCCCAAGTGTTCTTTTGTAAAACTCTAGAATAACTGCTTTTTAGGCTCCCTCATGCAAGAGCATGTTAAAACCAGAAAGCCAGAGATGAAGCTGTGCCCATTACAGAAAAATTGGGGCCATGATCTGAAGATGTCTAATATACTGGATCAAAACTGCCCCGAAAAGCAATGCTGTCCAAAAAAAGTACCTAAATGTTAAGTAAAATGACTTCCTGCTCCAATTCCTGTGCATCAAGAAACAACTTAGGTCACAGTTGAAACGCAAAGTTCAAAAACAATAAACTCTGTTCACAGAGAAAAATAAGATTCAAACAGGGAAGGACTTTTCCAGATAGACCAATACAAGTGTTTGTCAGCCACAGTAAAAATGCTCAATCACAGCATCAAGCATCCCAGAAATGTCCAAAAGCAGAAACAACAGAAATAAAACTCCAGCCATGAGATACAACAGACCAATGGGATTGTTGTCTTGGAGCTAAAGACAGAACAAAACCTAGATTGATTGAAATTTGCTATATCAACTCAGAGATACATGGACTTTCTGAAGTACTACTGCAGACAAATACTCATTAGCCCCTGCGAGAAGCAATTCTCCATGAACTCTTTCCTTGAAAATTAGATACTGTAGTTCCAAACTCTGTGCGTTCACTTCTAACAGAGTAGATACGCCTAGGGAAAACAAAAGGAAGAAGGGAAAGAGATAATCACACAATTGCCTAACAACCCTTTGCAAAACCCACTCTTTCAGACACTTGGGAGAAGTGGGCTGGCTAGACAGAAATAACCTCTAGCTGACACTTTATATGCCTTCACTGAATGCTGAAATAAATCAGACAGGAAAGGTAAGGAAAAACTAATTTAATGAAAAAGGCCAGCTGACATGACAGGAGTGACTCTTCTGGTAACCAATGTATCTGGCCAGCCATGCACTAGGGTTCTCCCTCAATGCAGTTCTAAGAACTACCATTTTCAAGACCCTGCAGAACTTAGCACCTCAGGGCAGCCTGTTCCGGTGGCCTGGAATGTGCTCCTTCACATTGTACTGGAATTGAAGTTGTTATTCTTTGTCTCCCCACCAAATCAGTGTGGTTTGTTGCAGTGAAGTGTTTATTTGTAATAATTTAATGATTGCAGGGCAAACGCTACCTCACATTCATTGCCTTCTGCCAGTGCCTAGCATAGAGCCCCACTGAATGAATTAACGAATACTTATGGTAGTCCCACCTTATCTGTGGTTTCATTTTCTGCAGTTTCAGTTACCTGCAATCAACTGCAATCCAGAATATTAAACGGAAAATTTCAGAAATAAACAATTCATAAGTTTTAAATTGTACATCACTCTGAGTAGCGTGATAAACCCCTCGATATACTGCTCCTTCCTAACTGGCACCTGATCCATCCCTTTGTCCAGCATATCCATGTTTGAAACATATCGCCCGTGGATAAGGGGTCAATACCACACACATATACTAATTATAAGAAACAATATATGTGCATAAAAGGAAATGTTTACGCTCCCTGAAAACTGTGTCTTATTTCTTGTTCCCCAGAGCTTAGTGAGATACCTGGTACATTGTAATCACCCCATACCTTCTAAATGAATTCAAACTTTGAATCATGTTAAGGCTCTGACTTTAAACTCAGCAAATGACACTACCTTGATTTTATAAAACTGGTCAATAGCTGAAACTAAAAATCAGATTGCACATTGATATTTGAGCAAACCCATCTGTCAGGATTTTTTAAAATTACAATATCTCAGAATGACGGCAACTGGACTGTTTGGTGGTGTACCCCTGACTCAACATCCCCATTATCTTTCAGCAAACTCCAAAGAGCCCGCTTGTGCCCAACGCCCAGCCAGTGGGGTAATAATGATGATGCTTGAGTCAATCCGGAAGCAGCCACCAATAGGAATAGACTTCAAGAAACTCTTCTGGATTTTGTGTTTTCTCCAACTGCAAATAGAGTACTTTTTCACTATTGCCAACTCCAAAGAAAAAAGAAGGACCTGTTAGAAGAACTGAAAAGAAAAGCTAGTGATACACTTTCAGAACAAGAAAAGAGAAAGAAAGTAGGTGATTCACCTTATTTAAACCTTTAAAAAAGAAGAATACCCCAGTCAGAATGACCATTATTAAAAAGTCAAAAAACAACAGATGTTGGCAAGGATGCAGAGAAAAGAGAACACTTATACGCTGTTGGTGGGAATGTAAGTTAGTACAACCTCTATGGAAAACAGTACGGAGATTTCTTAAAGAACTAAAAATAGAATGACCATTTGATCCAGCAATTTCACTACTGGGTATCTACCTGCAAGAAAAGAAATCATTCTATCAAAAGACACCTCCATGCATGTGTTTATTGCAGCACTATTCACAATAGCAAAGTCATGGAATCAACCTGTGTCCATCAGTGGAGGACTAGATGAAGAAAATGTGGTATGTATATGCCATGGAATACTAAGCAGCCATGAAAAAAATCATGTCTTCTGCAGCAACATTCATGGAACTTGAGGCCATTATCCTAAGTAAAATGAGTCAAAAACACAAGGTAAAAAACCACATGTTCTCACTTATAAGTGGGAGCTGAACAGTGGGTACGCCTGGACACAGAGATTGGACTAATAGGCACTGGAGACTAAAGAAAGGGGTGAAGGTAGGAGACGGTGAAACACTACCTGTTGGGTACAAGGTACACTATTCATGTGATGATTACACTAAAAGCCCAGACTTTACCATTATACAATATATCCACGTGTATTAGGGTTCTCTAGAGGGACAGAACTAATAGGAGATAGATATATATATATGTTATGTTACCAAGAGGTAACAAAATCCAGACCTCGCTTCAATCCCATCTGCCAACTTCAGCTGACCTCTCTTGCTGGGTTGTTCTGATTCTGACCTTGAATGGGATTACACACACACACACACACACAAACATATATATATATATATATATGAGTTTATTAAGTATTGACTTACATGATCACAAGGTCTCACAATAGGCTGTCTGCAAGCTTGAGGAGCAAGGAGAAACGGTCCGAGTCTCAAAACTGAAGAACTTGGAGTCCAATGTTGGAGAGCAGGAAGGATCCAGCACAGGAGAAAGATGTAGGCTGGGAAGCCAGGCCACTCTCGCCGCCTTTTCAGGTTTTTCTGCCTGCTTTATATTCGATGGCAGCTGATTAGATTGTGCTCACCAGATTAAGGGTGAGTCTGCCTTCCCCAGCCCACTGACTCAAATGTTAATCTCTTTTGGCAACACCCTCACAGACACACCCAGGAGCCATACTTTGAATCCTTCAATCCAATCAAGTTGACACTCAGTATTAACCATCACACCAGGTAACATACCTGTACTTGTATCCCTAAATCTAAAAAATAAAAAAGAGAAGAAGATGAGGCAGTGAAAAACCTTTGCTCATGAAACAGATTCTTACCCACGCTGAAGATGAGGCTCCATATCCACAGGGACCTGAATAAATAGAGAAGAGTAGAATTGTCAATATGAGAAGTTTATGCTGCCTCTAAAATGCTGGGGTCCCCAGCCTCCAAGTGGCCTTGGGGACATTTAGAGACTCAAGAGCACCCAAGAGGTAACAAACTCCAGACCTCACTTCAATCCCATCTGCCAACTTCAGCTGACCTCTCCTGCTGGGTTGTTCTGACTCTGACTTTGAATGGGATTGCATTTGTTAGGCTAGGAACCCTCAGAATCATTGCCCTGAGCCTGGGTACCAACCACTCTCACCACCATGGGCTTCTCCATGCACACTAGTGGCAGCTCCACTGCTATGCTGGTCCCATGTCTGTTGAGTTTCTGTTATCCACTAGAAGCCAAGCTTTTGCTGCCTCTGGTGGGAGGAGATTTTCCTTTCAGCTTGACAATCCTTTTAACAGACCTTAAGTTCTCTGTCCCCTATTTTTTAGGTACCTAAGGTTCATTTTTTGTCTTCGGCTTTACATTGTCCTTTGTTGATTGACTTATGTCAGATTCTGGGCCATGGTCTACTTGGGAATCCTGTTCTATGTTGCATTGCCAACCTGCTTCCCAGACCTTCATCCTCTGTCATTAATATCACACATGTCCTTTGACCTCCCTCTCCTTCAGGAAAGCACTTCACGATGCTTCTTTCTGGAGCACCTCTTTGCCCTGCACATTTCTCCTCCTTCCTCAGTCTGAAGGACCTGAAACTGACATTTAGTCTGACCTAAATTTGTCTCCATTGTTTGTCCAAAGGTATGAATGGCATACAGCTGGCATGTGCACAGCCACAGCCTCTGCCTCGGTGACCATGGCAGACATTGCCATTCAATCCTGGTCTGAACGCAATCCCCTTCCCAACACAGCCAGCTACGCCCTGCCAGTCAGAGCAGGCACACCATGCGAAACTTATTTGCCATTCCTTGCCTAGGGGCTCTGTACACGGTGTTCCTGAGATAGGTTTGCAGCTTAGGTTCCAACTCTCAAGCAAAAAGAAGCTTTATCTCCTTGGTTATTTGCAAGAGAGATTAAAAGAGAATCTAAGGAATAGACAGTGTTAGCTTTATTAATAGCTGATGAGCCTATAGGTCTGAGATACTCACAGATGGGCCTCTTTGGGAAGAGGGAAGTATAGGTTATTACTAAAGCCCCTTCCTTAGGAAGACACATTGCAAAGAACACCAGAAACTCAAGAAGTTTGTTCACATTAGTTCTGCCTGGTTCTTTCATCATTACCTAGCTGAAATGTCTTAGGCAGTCATATTAGGGTAATGATAAGATTGGCTTTATACATCATGGAGGTGCATGCAAAACTATGGGATTTAGAGAATTGTAGAGCTAGAAAGTGCCTTAGAGGTTACTGATTCCAACCTTCTTAGAGGAAACTGAAACCCAGATAAGTGAAGTGACCTGTCTTAGGTTCCTAAACAAAATAGTAGCAGAGCAGGGCCTTAGCTGAGACCACAGGACCTTGTGGTCAGGTGTACCCTGCTGGGCTCAGATTCTTCCTTCATGGGTCCATGGCGGACACCCATCTTACATCCTTCTGCTTTGTAGTGTCCAACATTCTTCAGTGAGGGGCCCATTTGTATGAAAAAGGGTTTGCAATGACAACAATAATAACAATAATAAACACCTACACATTTTGGTTGATGAATGGTTTTGGAAATGAGTAATCGAAATACAAGGTGACATTGAGTTTGTTATTCTTGGATAGAAAAGGGGATAAAACTCTAGATGGCAGCCTTTTCAGATAAAATATATGAAACAAGGGAAAGATATGATACATGAACATAAGAAACTAGAATGATTAAATCCATGAAGACACCTATCCATGAAGATACTATTTCTGTAAGTCAGGAAGTGAGACAGAAGGACTGGGCTCTCCTCCCAACCTTCTGGGCCCTTGGGAAAAGACTGGGCACCCTATGTGGCAATGTGCAGGCAGAGGACAATAAATTGATCCCAAACCAACCCTAGTTCACTGTTTTCATCTGCTTGAAAGGAGCTTTCTACTTGATTGCTTTGGGGAGATAATTAAAGTGGAACACATGGCTATGCTGTAACCAAAATTTGTCAACATTGGTTATATTTAAATAAGACTTTCTCTCAACAGTGGTCTCTCTTCTTGGTTGAAATCATAACACAAAACAAACATTTCATAGTTTCTTGCAAGTTCTTCCCTTCTAAGGGTGGAAGGGAAGTCTTTCTTTCCTTTTTTTTTTTTTTTTTTTTTAAAAAGCACACCCCACCCGCCAGAAGGGAAGTCTTAAAGAAAACATCTGCATAAACTCAGGGTCAAAAGTAGCCCATCTTTGACTTTTTATGAAGGATTAGTGGGGAAGTGTTTATTTTGTTCCTTTTGAAATAGCTAGACAATCTACTGACTTTTCTACTGAAGATTTAAGCCCAAAAAGCCCATCTAACAATCCCTCTCCTGGACCACTAGGTTTTTCCGAAATGCCCAGAGCACAGTATTTCAAGAGGTAGGGATGCTGTTACTACATTTACATTTTCCTCTCCACAATTCTGACCTCATGCTCTATAATATTTAGCCTTAGGAACTCACACATATGCATACACACACACATGCATGCACACACAGACATGCGCAGGCGCAGGCATGCATGTATACACACATGTACACACATACACACACACACACACACACTCTTGCACCTGCCATGAGCCGCAAGGTCATCCGATGTCTCCATCAGACGATCCCCAAGTCCCTCACAGGCTTTCAAAGCTCTGGCAAGCCACTTTTCAGCACAAATTCCAGTTTCTCAGAGCTTTCAGACATCCTGTAGATGTAATGATACACTCTCTGTTACTGCAATAATGAATGATAATAATTTATACGTACAGTAGCCTTTCATCCATGAGATCTTTAACAATGACAAGTGCTACAGGAGCCCAGAGCAAAGCCTCTGGCCTCTCCCTGCAGCACCCTGCCCTTGCATGGGAGGCGTCACAGATCTCTCATTCTTCATGGCAACACCTCATAACCATTTCAGGCAGGAAGTAAGGAAATCTGTCTAGTCAAAACTGCAGAAAGCAGTTAGGTAATATAACACTTTTTCTTTCTCTTCTCCAGAAATTCTGAGAAATGCACTGATTTGCAAAATAAACTACCCCCAGACAGTCCCCTTGAATTGCTGGTTTTGCCTGGGGATTACATATTTCCTGGAACAGTGGACTTTCTTCTTTCCTTGTCTTATTTCCACCCAGTACCAAATTTATTTAAAGAATAAGATAAAAAAATATCTCTATGGCTAGGCTATCAGCCCCTCACATGAAGAGTGTGACTGTTCTATATTTGTTTGCCTATCATTTAAAGATATCCCTATGAGACATGTACTCTCTTCATAAAAGGCTACGTATATCCAATAGTCCAAAAGTTAAAGTGAAGAAGGAGGAAGAAGAGGAGACTGGTAAGGAAGAAGAGAAGGGAGGAGAAGCAGCAGGTAGCGTCCTCAAGAAAACAGCGTTGGCCGGATGTGGTGGCTCATGCGTGTAATCCCAGCACTTTGGGAGGCCGAGGTGGGCAGCTGACATGAGTCTAGGAGTTGGAAACCACCCCAGCCAACATGGAGAAACTCTGTCTCTACTAAAAATACAAACATTAGCCATGGTGGCGCATACATGCCTGTAATCTTAGTTCCTCCTGAGACTGAGGCATGAGAATTGCTTGAACCTGGGAGGCAGAGATTGCAGTGAGCCAAGATGGTGCCACTGCACTCAGTGTAGGTAACAGAGCAAGACTCTGTCTCAAAAAAAAAAAAAATGAAATGAAATGAAATGAAAACAGCAATGCGGAGGAAAGAAGCACAGCATGAAGACAACTGGTTTTTAATCTTGCCTCTTTAAACTTTGATTAGACAACGCTGAGCATCAATCTCCTCATTGGTAATTGGAGATTAGAATCCATCCTTCTACAGTTGTTTTGAGGATTAAGTAATGATTGGGATGTTGCTGGCACAGAGTAGGTACTCTTACAACTGTAAATTCTGAAAACCGAGATGATTTGTGGTTATGGATAAGCTACCAGATGGTAGCACTTTGCACTTACTGTTTCTTTTAGATGCTTTCAACCTGCTATTAAACTTGTGCTGTTTCATCAAATTATCCATTCATTGGCTTCAGGATAGTGAAGAGTTGAGCAAACAGGCTTCTGTTACCAGGAATGAAGCACAGGGCACCAAGGGCAAGCCTGGATGGGATCCCTAACCCAGTTCTGGACGTTTCAGACACGATGAGGTCTAACATTTCCTTGACTCCCTTTTTATACTCTTAAAGATGCACCCAAGGTAATTTCTTTACATTCCAGGTTTTTTTTTTGTTTTGTTTTTGTTTTTGTAATTTAAAAAGGCAGAGGGTCTTAAAGAGCACAGCAGTGGTTCAGATTTTAGCTCAGAAACTGCTTGAGAAGATATCCAAATGACCAATCCCTGTAACCAATCTATCTTCCTACAATAAGTGGATCTTCATGAACCTTCCAAGAAGCCCTAAAAATGCCCGAGTCCTAATTAAACCTAACCATTATTCACCTGTGAGAGTCATTAACTTAGGGTGGGCCAGCTGGGAGCCATTTATCTTTCACGACAAGGGGAAGCACCTATGTCTTCGGTGTGACCACGAGGTACCAAAGGTAATTAGGGTAGCAGCTGCCCTTCCTGACCAGATGCAGCTCCTCTTACCCTTTCTTTTCTTGATTTCCTTATTCTTTATTTCTCTTTCTAGTTACCTGTCCTTTTTCTCTTCTTCCCATCGTGTATGCCTAGAACCTGCAAACCATCCCAAGAAGCATGAACCATGCTGTTAGTACTTAGGCTAAATACCTTTGACTTCTGTCTTGAAATACCATCACAGCCTTCCTCAATAAAGACACCAGGAAAGCACTGGTGGGATGCCAAATAGTAGAACAACAAGCACAATGCAAAGCTGAGAGTGTTCCTCTAACAAGAGAAAATGCAGATGACCTGAGATTTGGTCCCACCGACCTGAAGAGCAAGCACATTAACATTCAACGTTCATTCAACAAGCATTTCATAAAGCATTTGTGCATCAAGTCTTTTCCATCAGACATGGATTATTGTAGCCCATGATCTATGGGGGAGACAGGTATAAAAATAAGCAGTTAAAATGCAGTGTATTGATAACCGTCTAGTCTAACTAAATCCCTGCAGGAAAAAGGGGAGTGGATAGAGAGAGAACCTGAAGCCTCTTCTTCAAAGTCACTCCCACTGATTTATTCTGTGGCCTTGGATAAGTCACTTAAAACTGTGCTCCTATAAAATGTGATCAATGACAACTAATTATAGCTGGGTTATGGGAATGACCATGATAATGAACCTGAAAATAATTTGAAGTATTTAGGAGGAACGTGCTATATAAAATAAGGTATTTTTTGCTGCTGCGTGGTCAATTTTCAAAGACTAACTTCTCCATAAAATAAGGGTATATTCTTCATCTCACTAGCAGACAGATTCTCTCCCTCTTTTCCCTGCTTCCCTGCACCCACTGTCCATGTCAGCCGAGTCTTCCTATCGGCAGGTAAGTGAGGGCCTCCTGTGGGCCCCACACTGGGAAGGCCCTGAGAATAGGGTAGTGAGTGAAATACATGCAGTTTTAATCAAAGAAATGTCTCTTTCCAGCTATAAACAGAACGTCCCATTTCTGTATGTTGTGTTTTGTTTGGGTTTTGTGATTTTCTTTGAAAACATCTGTTTGGGCCATAGTGCTGAAGAGCCCAGAGCATGAAGGCCAGGCAGGTCCGGGATTCACCTTCCTCTGGGTAAGAAACTAAAAGCAAATTGAGCTGAGCTGAGGGCTCAGGAACTGCACACAGGGCTGCAGGGTGTGTCTTTCTGGGGAAGGGGTGCAGGTACAGCACCAATCGTACCCCTGTAGGTGGGGCTGGAATTTCCCCTGAAAGAGACAGATGTTTCACTGGAAATCTTTCTGGGAAAAGCTGTATCTTGGGACTGTAAATGAAGACTCAGGAGGTAGAGCTGGGAGGGGGATAAGGAGAAAAACATCCTCCTTGTTCTGCAGCCTGAGGGGCATGGGAGCTAGAGGCCTGGAGAAGCAAGGCACAGTCCTGGTGGGGCGTGGGCCTGCAGCTGCAGCGCAGGGAAAGCTGTTGACAGACCTGGGGCATGGGCCGGCCTGTATAGGTCGTTGTATGCCACGCACTCACTCAGCTGCTCCCAAATCCACAAATCTTATCACTTGTTGAGAGCCCATGGGAAATGAAGGGAAATGGTGTGTTTACCACTGGAGATAGAGGGGCCAAGGGGAGGACAGCGGTCACCTGTAGAGGATGATTGTGTCCTGCTGAGTGGCAATTCCTCGAGGCCTCTTGGTAACAGGCCCAAGGGGAGGGGGTCAAACATGCAGAAAGACATGCAGAACCCATTCCACACGTGCCTGAGCTGGACCCCAAAAGCAATGGGGCACTTTGATAAGGCAAGCTAGCCACAGCTCAGGCCATTATAGCTGAAATTACACAGAGAATAAGATACGTCCAACAGGTTATGGTAAAAATTACCAGCAAGCCAATCTAATGTATCAAAAAATAAAAATACAATGGTGTCTTTTTGCCCCCCAGGAAAAGAGGTTTCTAGGAGGAACTGGACCTCATGATAAGCTTCGAGAGGAGGGAAGCCATGGACAGGTGTGAAGGAGGAGCACAGGGTTTCAGGTGAGAAAAGCAGGTGAGACAGGGGCCCCTCTGGAGCTTTCCGTGGGCTGCGGTGCGGGCAGGTGGCGGGAGACCCAGGCGGCTCCAGCTGAGGAGAGATGGGGTTAAATATATGACTAGGGGCTAGCTTTTTAAAATGAAGTGACTGACTTCCCTGCCCTTGCTTCCTTGGGGCCGTCTACCTGGGGACGCTGCCGTCCAAGTGGCTCAGTGTCCGGGGAATTTGATCTATACAGAAAGCCCATCAGGCAAATTCAGCCTCTGCAGATACTCCACTTATTTCTCATTAACAGGGGTTTGGGTTTGAATTATGTTGATAATTGCCTCAACTCTTCAATTCATTTTGCCTACAGAAACTTACCCTCAGAGGGGTATTTTGAGGATAAATGAGATACAGGCAAAGTGCTTTGAACTCCTGAGATGAAAGGTAGCATATCAATACAGGCCTTCTATTATTAAGATGCTTCAAATTGCCAATACGTGTATATTTATAATACCCATTATAATCACGGGATATCTTTTCTCTCCTTTTTTATTTTTTATAAGAAGAAGGCAGGAAAGTCTAATTTTTTTAACCACATTGCTTTTGTGCGCTTAACATTAACCTTTCCTTCCAAATGTCATTAGCCGCTAATTAAGATGTTGATTTGCAGATTGTATATCTTGCCATAGAAGTGATTTGTGAATGCTTACTAGGTATTTATCAACCTACACCACTCATATTGGTTTAGCAAGAGCCTGGTGCATTTTAATTTACTGAACAGTTTCCCAGTTCTCCGCTTATTTCTGCATGGTGCATAATGAGAAAAAAATGATAAGAGAGGAAAAATGGGAAATACTATAAATAGTTTCTAAAGAAAAATTCCATAGGAAAGAGTTATGACTCTAAGTAGGTACTAAAAGACTGAACAGATTGAATTTATTTTCTCTCTTTAATGGGATACTTTAAGAAATAAAATGTGCCTATCGGTTAGGTGAGCAGGTGTGTACCTGTATGGATGTGTGTATGTACAAACTGATTATAGCCAGCAAAAGGAAAATGATGGACAGACTTTCTGAATTTTCTGGAATGTACATGCTTTTGTTTTCCAGGGTCGGCCTGTACCTTTGCCATGCTCCTGGCTCTAAGATTTCACAAAGAACCTTCTTGCTTCTAAAATCACCCTTAAATCAAAGAAATACAAGAATTACTCAGTTCCTGCAAAGGATTCTGCAACATAAGGGACATTTCCACAGGACTTTTTAATATAATTTATGAATATTTGCTAGCAACATAATTGTCTTTTCTGCTGACATTTTCAAAGCAACACTGTGATTTGTTGGGTCTCTGGAGAGTCCAACTACAAAACTGATAATTATATTAAATATACATAGACAATAAAGAGTGTGTTTACATAACTATGCCCATAAATATCTGATTGAACAGTCATTGTTCTCAAACCCCTTTTAAGCAGCTCTCTAAGGATTCCAGTTCTAATGACATGATGGTTTAAAAGATGTTGCTCAGTCTTGTTCCATATTTAATTAACTTTCCTTTTTTAAACTTGTGATGGCAGAGACAATAACAAATAGCTCTGAAAAGAGAAAGCGCTTTGAAACATGAGTGAGGCCTTGTCAGGCTTTGTGCTGCACAGACAGGAGGAGATGGGCGTGTGCGCGTCGCTGGCCTGGGACCTCCGGCCCTCCCCTGGGATTCTATTATGAGGCCATTCAGAGCTCTCTAATCCCGCACACCTTCTCTCGCACACTCGCATCTGTGAATCCAGGCTTCCTGCACATGCTCTTGCATGTAAGCAGCTGCATCTCTAATGATTTCTTCCTCTGGAAACAAAAAGATGAAAGCAAATTGGAAAACCAGCAAGAGGAGCAGAGGCAGAGGCAGGGTAGTGTAGTGGAAAGAACAGGGGGCTGGCCTTGGCCCTAACCATTGCTGTTTGATCTTGGGTGTGTGAATTTCTTACTGCCACCATAACAAATTACAAACTTGGTGGCATAGAACAACACTGAAGTATTATCTTATACTTCTGGAGGTCAGAAGTCAGAAGCGAGCGTCATAGAGCTAAAATCAAAAGGTTTCCATATTTCTTGGCTCCCACATCTTTCCACTTTCAAAGCCAGCAATGGCCGGTTAGGCCTTTCCTGTATCACACCTCTCTTCCCTGACTTTCCTGCCCCTGTCTTCCATTTTTAAGGACCCCTGTTACTGCACTGGATCCATTCAGCTGATCTACAATGATCCCCTTATCTCAAGATCCTTAATCACATCTGCCAAGTCCTTCTGCCTTGTAAGCTAACATATTCACAGGTTCCAAGGATTAGGATGTGGACATCTTTCGGGGCCATTATTCTGCCTACCACGGTAAGTCAACTAATATTATCTGTTAATGAGGGAGGCAGTATGAAGTAGATTTGTTCATCCAACAAATTAAGGTCTGGATGACACAATAGTAAATAAGATAGACTCAATCCCTGTCCTCAACAGATCTTTCAGTATTAAGGGAGAGATAGATAAGCATTATCCAGAGAAAGCAAACACAGTTAGTTTCCACTGTGTGAAGGGCTACAGAAAGAAGTGTAAGCATAAGGAGAGTGTTTTGCAAAGCAATCTGGCCTAGCTGTAGGTGAAAGGAGCAGGAGCAGTCAAGGAAGGCTTCCCTGAGGAGGTGACATTAAAATAGAGACATAAGAAATGGCTTGGAGTTATTCAGGTCAAGTATGTGCAGAGGGTGGGCCTGGTGGGGGAGCTGATGAGTAGCTTCCAGTTAGAGGGCATAGCCAATGCTATGGAGCCAATGTTAGGCTGGGGACAGTGGGGCAGAAGAACCGAGAAGTCCCTGGGGCTAGGATATAGAGACAGCAAAGAGAAAGCTTTGCGATCTTCTCTAGTGAGCTGAGGGAGGCAGTGGGAAGTTAAGGCTTACAGGTGTTGGCCGAAGGTCAGGCACGGCTCCATGAGTTTTATACGGAGCTGAATCCTATAAGATAGTCACTATCACAATCTTCATTTGTAGATCATGAAACTGAGGGTCAGAGAAGCTACATGACCTCCCCAAGGTCACCCGTCTGGCAGAACCAGGACTCGCACCAGGGTGCTCCCTCAATCACTATGCAGTCGCTATCCTGCTTCTCAGGTAGGATTGAAGGACCTGGACATTTAACTCTTATGCTAAGGGCAATTGGGAGCCATAGAGGAGTTTCAAACACTTTAGACGGAGTACTCTGGGTAATTGATTGGAGGTATCAGACCAGGGAGGAAGCAATAACTCTCAGGTGGAACAATATCAGCTCAGTCTGCAGTGGCAGCAGTATGGATGCGGAGGAATGGAGACATTCAGTAAATATTGAGTTAAATTGACAAGTTTTGCTTATTCATGTGGGCTGAAGGACAGAAAGGAGTGTTAAAGATGACACCTTTGCTTCCAGCCAGATCATATAGAAGGACCTGTCAGTTCTATCCTTCTCAAGCAAAGGGCTCATGTGAGCTGCGGACTAAAAACGTAACATGCTAAAACCCTAAAACCAAGGAGGAGCTTCTTACACGAGAAAGAAATTAGCTAGGACTTAACAGGTGCGAGTGGATTTCAGCGTCTCAATGAAAATTCAGCAGAATTGCTCTGTGGCAATCCTTCTGCAAGAGATGAATCCTGCTCACCATCACTGCTATGATTCTGTGTTTGTGCTGAACTCTTTCTAATTGTCATCAATTATGATTCATTTACTTTTAGGTGTCTTGCTTGTCATAATATTATCATTTGTAAGTCTTTCCCTTTGCAGGCTGTGAGAATCTGTTGTGACATCTCAATAAAGCAGGATTCAATCAAGGTATGAATAAATTGTTAATCTCATTATAAATAGAAGGTACCATATGTCAGGATGTAAGGGATGTCTCCTTTGTTGCAAACAACATTCGTGAAACTAAACAAAAGAAGTTTTGGAAATAGCTGGTTCATCTCACCGCGCTTCCAATTATATAATGGCCAACAGGTCTCCGCAATGGATTCAGATTTCTGGGAGTCGTCTTCACACTTATTTAGAATCATCATTTGAAAGAAATAATTAGTGTCAGGTTTGAGTATCAGAACCCCAGGGATCCCCATTCCTTCTGATTTTGACTGTGGAGTTAGCCTTACAATTCTCTGTGTCTTCTAGAGGCACATCCAATGAGCCATTTGATCAAAATATCCTTTCCTTCTTCTTTACCTTTTCCCCACGGTGTGCGGATTTAGAAAAATAGGGCTAAACTGACCGAGCTCTAGCCCAAACCAGTTCATGAAAAACATACCTTGAATCTTTTTTTACATGTGCGCTCTCAGCGGTGAAGGCTCTGGCCCGCTCTGTTCCTGATAACACATCCTAAATGTGCTCCTCAGCACCTGCAGCAGAGTGTTTTCTGAGGAAAGTCTGCGTGTGCTCAGAGGTCCAGCAAATGCCAGAACCAATAAAGTTTAAATTAGCATCCCATAATCTAGAGCTACTTCCCCTCTGCTCTTCCAGAGCCCTCCCCAGCGCCTCCTCCTCCCCCAACTCCTAACCCAATCAAAATGTGCTCTGCCTTGTTCCATTTCTTCAGGGCCTCACTAAGTGACTAGGCTTGTTAGCTCAAAATTAAGTTAATGGCTGATAATAGTTCTCCCCCAGTGCCCGGTGGCATTTCCACTGAGGATCAATGCAGAATGGTGAAAAGAGCTTGGAGTTTGGAATCAGCCATGTTTGGGTTCAAGTGCTCGCTTTTCTATTCACTAGCTGAGTGTTCTGTTTTGGGGGGTGTTTGTTTGTTTTGAGACAGAGTCTCGCTCTGTTATCCAGGCTGGAGTG
>CAUYLG010016576.1:0-15944 GCA_963573385.1 Cacajao melanocephalus
AACCCTGTCTCTACTAAAAATACAAAAATTAGGCTGGGCGCAGTGGCTCACGCTTATAATCTCAGCACTTTGGAAGGCCAAGGCAGACAGATCACAAGGTCAGGAGTTCGAGACCAGTCTGCCCAATATGGTGAAACCCTGTTTCTACTAAAACATACAAAAATTAGCTGGGTGTGGTGGCGCACACCTATAGTCCCAGGTACTCAGGAGGCTGAAGCAGGAGAATCTCTTGACCTCAGGAGGCAGAGGTTGTAATGAGCCAAGATCGCACCACTGGACTCCAGCCTGGGCAACAGAGTGAGACTCCATCTCAAAAAACAAACAAACAAACAAACAAAAATTACAGGGCGTGGTGGTGCGCACCTATAATCCCAGTTACTCAGGAGGCTAAGACAGAAGAATGGCTTGAACCCAGGAAGGGGAGATTGCAGTGAGACAAGATATCGGAACTGCACTCCAGCCCAGGTGATAAAGCAAGATTCCATCTCAACAAAAAAAATAGAGAAAGAGTTTATTAAGCATACATCCCCAAATAAACTGATTGTTTTCTGCTGGCAATAGGAGGAAACCAGCTTCCCAAAAATGTCAGTCAGTGCTTAATTAAAAAAAAAAAATCGGTGGGCACATCCTTGGTAGAGTAAGCAAGTTACATATTTGGCTTTCGTGGGCAATCAATCATTCTGGCAACACAAACATAAAGCAAAGTAGACCCAGATTTCTATATATCTTCCTCTAAAGTACTCTTCAGTTACAATTTCAAACTTAAAAAAAAGTTCCAAGCTCAGTCTGGTCCTTTTTTAAAGCTGAAAGTACTACAATTTAAAACTCTGAAATGTAGTCACTTAAACATGTTCCTGTCACTATTAACAATAACGCTCCATTATCCACTTTTGGTACTGTCTCCAGATGATTTTTAATCCCTGCCTGACTTGTCCCTACCGAAAAGGACTTGGATACCATCTTTACCCTGCCTGCCCCCACTACTTGGTTGTGCCTAGGGAATTATAATTGCAGTGATCTCGCCTTTAGAATATCCTCAGAGCACAAAGCTTCTTTGTATAATGGTAGAGGGAGGGTGCCCTCCAGGCTCCACTGAAAAGGGTGGATGGTGGCAACAGAAGAAGAGCAATTGGAGCCACTACGGTGGCCCTCAGTTCTAGTTCAACATTGTTTGTGCAGTTTTACTTGTAGTGACCAGCCAGGGTTCTGTTCAGCCTCTGCACCTCCTCCCATGTGGGGGGTGAAGAGAAGAGCAGGGCCTATCCTGGCAGACGGGCACAATCACCAAGCCCAGAAGACCAGGGAGCAGACAGAAGCAAGAAATTTGGGAGAAAAGCAAGCAGTAACTGCCTTGAATTGCACCCCTCTATGCTGTTCTCCAGACCTCAAGAGAGGAAGTTTTGACAACGAAAGCTATCACCCCAATTAATCAGTGGTTAGTATTGGCATTACTGGCACTCAGTAGATGCTCAAATATGTACTGAGGTGGCAATAAATATCTACATAGAAAAACAAATCTATAAAAAAATGTTTTAACAAGATAGCACAAAAGCCAAATGAAAAATACTTTTTATTAATTATGAGTCCCTGCTGGGCACAGTGGCTTATGCCTGCAGTAATCCTAGCACTTTGGGAGGTCAAGGCAGGAGATTACTTGAGCTCAGGAGTTCAAGACCAGCCTGGGAAACACAGCAAGATCCTGTCTCTTTAATTATGAGTCTCAACTCTTCTCTATTTGTAAATGTAATTATTAAATTAATACCTGTTTTACTTTCGGCCTACTCTACTTCAGTTTAGTCTGAGAAACTGCTTACTTTTTAGTTCTCTGACAATAAAACAGATTTCAACAGAAGGTCAGCATGTAACATCTGCAGCCACTAAAATCCAAGGTGCAGAAGCAGAATGGAAGAATGGACAGGCAACTTTTCAACTCCAAGAATATCCCAAATTGTCCTACTACCTAACTGCTTGCTATTGTTTTTTCCATGTATATAGTTTGGTTTTTTTGTTTTTTGTTTTTTGTTTTTTTTTTGAGACAGGGTCTCAACTCTATTGCCCAGGCTGGAGGGCAATGGCATCATCTTGGCTAACTGCAATCTCCACTTCCCAGGCTCAAGCGATTCTTGTGCCACAGCCTCCCAAGTAGCTGGAATTACAGGCATGTGCCACCACACCCAGCTAATTTTTGTATTTTTAATAGAGACAGGGTTTCACCATGTTGCCCAGGCTGGTCTCAAACTCTTCGGTTCAAGTGATCCACCGCCTTGGCCTCCCAAAGTGCTGGGATTACAGGCGTGAGCCACTGCACTGAGCCCCTTCCATGTATATAGTTGTTTCTCTTACTACTACTTCCCTACATTTTTCAACAAAGTTAAAGGATCAGTTTATACACCAAAACTCACAATCTCTCACTCCCTTATTTCTATACATATTTTACCACAAAAGCAGAAAACGCAGTGATAGCTTTCTACAGTATGACTTAACTATTGATAAACCCTAACATACTCCCATCGTTCAACTCTTAACACCTGTCCAACATCACTACAGTTAACTGTTCTAAGCAGTCCCAAGAACAGCGCTAATATCCATTTAAGTAGAACAGAAAAAAAAACTGAATGCACTCTGGGTAAGGCCTGCAGGTAAGAATTGTTTATTCTCCTTCTGTGAGCCTAAGACCACTTTTGTTAAACACCTTTAGTTTTTTAATACACAATTTCTTTTAATAAATTCCTCCAAGACAGCAGCAAAAGCAAACTGAAACTTCCTATCTACCACCCTCAATCATGTCTAAAAATAATAATAAAAAAGACAACAGAAACCACTTTAAATGTACCTTTCCCTTGAGCCCCCAGAACAGCATTCATCCATGACAACTGTTCTGAAAAACACTCCGCCATTATCTGCAAAAGCAGTATGAAGTTCAGTTTTGCCCTTGGTTTGCACTCCCCCTCCTCTCTCCAAGAAAAAATGAAACAGCAGGAAGCGTAAACAACCACTTAATGGAAAATACAAATGGGTAAATATTTTCAAAATTGGCTAAAAAGCCTCAGGTCTTCAGAAATTCAGGAATGCCAGTGTAGGAGGAAATAAGAGAGAAAAATAACTGCATTTACCCCTCCAAGTGAGCACTGTAAGAGGACGACAGCAAATGTGGCACATAGCTACTATACTTTCTCTCCTTCATTTATCAATTTATCAGATACTTTTTTTTTTTTTTTTTGGAGACAAAGTGTCAGTCTGTCCCCCAGGCTGGAGTGCAGTGGCAGGATCTCAGCTCACTGCAACCTCTACCTTCTGGGTTCAAGCAATTCCCCTGCCCCAGCCTCCCAAGTAGCTGGTATTACATGCGCGAGCCACCATGCCCAGCTAATTTTTGTATTACTAGTAGAGATGGGGTTTCACCATGTTAGCCAGGCTGGTCTTTAACTCTTGACCTCAAGTAATCCAACAGCCTCGGCCTCCCAAAGTACTGGGATTATAGGCATGAGCCACTGCCCCCAGCCAACAATGGTTATTTTCTAAATAGCTTATTCTGTACCTTACTTCTCCGGCCTCATAACGAAGTTTACCATTTTAAGCTGCACTCTTTGGTTCAGCTGAGCATGGTGATGAAAAGCCCTTTTCCATGAAAAGTTCACATGGAGCCCCTAAGGCCAGCACCAACCTAGACCTCATGGTAGAGCCCATAATGTGTATGGATGAAACTGTTAGTTACAGCTGGGCTAACAGCTGCAAGGCTGCAAAGCAGTGCTAGATCATACAGCACCTTTGTGTGGATTAGAAAGGTGCCCCTTCTCTGAGGGCACACAGTTCCACATGAGGTACTCATCTTGTAAGTGAAGCACAGAATAGATTCCTATCCTCACTTGCCACCTGAAACAGGTATCCTTGTGCTGGGTGCAATCTCTACGGTCCTACACAGCAGCACTGTTAAAAAGTGTACCTGGGCAATGCTGCACCTCCAAAGTGGGTCTCCAGAAAGAGGAACCGTAACAAAGACAAAGAGGCACTTCACAAATTTCACTCACAGAAAGCCTCAGATTTGTTAATATAAATTCATTCATAAACACATCAGGACTACAGGAAAAAAGGTCTAGCAGAGAAGGAAAACTAGCAAATTTGGGAGAAAGGACACTCTTCCATCTTGATGGATAATCAGCAGTTGTTTCCTAAAGACCTTAATCTTTAACCATAGGTTCAGACAGCTGAACCTCCAATGCTGGTCATAAGCTAAAACAATCACCAGCATCTGCAGAAGGATGGACCATCTTTCTCTTAAGAAAGACATGATCAGGCTAGGCATGGTGGCTCACATCTATAATCTCAGCACTCAGGAAGGCTGAGGTGGGCGGATCATCTGACGTCAGGAGTTCGAGACCAGCCTGACCAACATGGTGAAACCCTATCTTTACTAAAAATACAAAATTAGCCAGGCATGACGGTACATGCCTGTAATCCCAGCTACTCAAGAGATTGAGGCAGGAGAATCGCTTGAATTCAGAAGGCAGAGGTTGCAGTGAGCTGAGATCGTACCATTGTACAATAGCCTAGGCAACAAGAGTGAAACTCCATCTCAAAAACAAAAAAGAAAGACATGATCACGTTTACCTTCAGGAGTTTTACTTTCTCCAAATTTTCCTTCTCTGCTAGACCCTTTTTGCCCTTTTCCTAACTTTAAAACCACATATAGGCTGGGTGCGATGGCTCATGCTTGTAATCCCAGCACTTTGGGAGGCTGAGGCAGGTGGATCATGAGGTCAGGAGTTCAAGACCAGCCTGGCCAAGATGGTGAAACCCTGTCTCTAAAAAAAAAAAAAAAAACCCACATATAGTTGACGCATGTACTTACAATCTGTAAAACCTGATAAATAACCCTGGTAGGTGGTGGGCCCCTTAGCTAATTCCATGAAAATCATAGGAATGGACAACCTAGATTAAGAGTGGTATGGCATCCAACCCTATATGCGCTACAAAAGAGGTAAAGTATCACATGGGTCAAAATTCCATCCCAGGGCTAACGCCCTTTTCGGCCTTAGCCCACCTGCAACCAGAGGAATAAACAGCCATGCTGCTAACCAAAAAAAAAAAAAAAAAAAAAAATTCCATCCCAGTCATCCAGGAGTAGGAACAGAGGGGCAGCCTAAGGAAGAGCTGAGGCCTAGGCTGGAGCAAAGCTAAGATAGTGGTTCTCAACCTTCAGTGGACATAAGAATCTATTGGGGAGCTTTCTCAGAATCAGATGTCTGGATCCCTCCCTACCTTAATAAATCAGAACGTCCTGGAGCACATCTATTTTGACAAAGCTCAAATTGCTGGTACAGGTCTACTAGAAAGTTTAGAAATAATGAGAAATCTTCCACATCTATCAGCAGTTCCAAAATAAAAGTCACCCATTGCAAAACTAGGTTTAGCAGGTCAGAAAGGGGTGAGAGAGGATCACCAGCCTGCATGTCTAACAGGCTGTGCTGAGCTGGAGCCTGTAGGAGAGGTCCATTGTTATGTGACAAAAACTGTGTTCTATAAACAAAATATTTTGTATGAGAAATACTTCAAACATCTGAAAAATATTTAGAATATACTAAATATCTCTGTATCCTACACGCAACATTACCAAATCTTAATTTACAATTACCTGACTGAGACTTTTTTTAAAGTAATGGAACATGAACGGCATAAATAAAGCCCTTTGTGTACCCTTTTCTAATCCCATTCCTCATCTTCTCATCCCAAAGACAATCACTACTCTTAATATTCACATTTTTATACTATCACCACATATGGGCATAGCCACAAACAATATTATTTTGCATGTTTTCAGATTTTACACAAGTGGAAAGATTCTGTAAGAATTCTTCTGACTTGCTTCCCAACTCCATATTATGTTTTTGAGATTCACCTATTTTAATGCATATGGTACAGTTTATTTTTCATAGTGCTGTAATATTCAATTGTGTGGGTCTATCTAAAAATGCATGTATTTTCCTGTTGGTGGACATTTAAGCTGGAATGAGCATTCTTGTATTTTTTTTCATACTTATTTTCTTGGACAAGTGTGCAAGGATTTCTTAGGGTATATACCCAGAAATGGACATTTTAGGTAAATGAATATGTCTGCCCATCTTCACACTAAACACTAAATACCACTACTCTCTACGGTGGTTGGATCCACTTATATTTCCACTACAGTGCATAAAAGTTTATTTCTCCATAACCTTAATAATACTCGATTTATCACAGCATTACATTTTTGCCAACCTGATCGGTGTGAAATGGCATCTCACTGTTGTTTCAATTTGCATTTCCCTGATTGCAAGTCTCTCAAAGTACATTTTCTTGCTTTTAAGCATTATTTGCCAAATATGTGCTTCTCAGAGTTTTTTAGAAAAATCTAACCCATATTGTCTGAATTGGGGCAGTCTTTCCCAAAGCACCCTGCCAACAGCCACCACAGCTGGAAAGCTAAGGTGCAGAAGGGCAGCAAGAAAACAGCTGACTTAAACAAGGAATCATCTTGGACAAAGGGCCTTAATTAATGCATTTGCTAATTAGTCTTTCCCTTCCCTCTTTTGTCAAGCCTTACTTCCAAGACAATACTGCAGGCACTGGGGGTCTGCATCCTTAGAACAGGAGCGAAATGAGGGGGAGGGGGTGCTCAAGCTACAACGTTTCTATAAAAGTATAGCTGTCCTTACTCAAAGAAAAGAAGCGACTGCAGACCGATACACTCAACCTTGTAAGCTACCATCCACCTCCAACACACTCCTTTCAAACTCTTCACGTTTGGCACCTTCTTTGAAACATCCCAATCTTTTTCTCTAGACTAGTCACCGTCCCCCGCCCTTCAGCAACCCTTTCATCTCCCTTCCCCCACAACGACTGAATACCCTCTCCTTTTTCCCCATTCCATTTTTTAGCTCCACGGGACCCTCCTCCCTGCCTGTAACACGTTGCTCGCTCTCTCCCTCGCCCCTAGAACTGCAAGTCCTCTCCTCTTGCCTTTCCAAGAGACATCCACAGTCAAAACAACCCACCACATCATCCACCCCAAATAAAAACGGAAATCCCATGTATGACACGCCAAGCAGGCGGGTGACTCGGTCCCAATCCTCCCAGCTTCCTCCCCCCTTCACGCCTGGGATAGCTGTTCTTTCTCTGGGAGTTCTCCAAGTGTGGTAGGTCTAAACCACCTGGAAAAATCTCACATGGCCTTCTGTGCCGTAAATGTCTTTACCAGGACCATGTATGCATTTCTGGATTCGGCATGAACGAAATTCGGGCCACTTACTGAAAAAAGACACCTTACAGGCGCCTCCACAAAAGCGGGCAGGCCGCCCTCCCAGTAATTCCAGCTGAATTGGTTTAGTCCGTGCAGTGGTGGGGAAGGTGGCCTGGCAGAGACCAAACCGTCCCCACGATAAGTTTCTGAAGCTCTGCCCTACTCACTCAAGAAAGCCCTCTCCCCGAGAGCACACCCCGCACATAAGTCTCTCCCGCTGCGGCTCCCCAGGGCACCACCAAGCTCCCAAGCCGGCCCCCTGCTCTTCCGTCCCACCCCACAAGAGACCATTACTCCCAAGCTAGCCCAAAAAGGGCTGAGTGGGTGTGCCAGGGTCCAGGACCTGACCCCCTCCCCCTAGATCAATCTCCCTCGGCTCCCGGGGGCTGGGGAATCGGCCTCCTCCCAGCCCCCTCTGCTCGGGGCCCGCGCCGGCTCAGGGTGGCCCTGGGTCCCAGCCAGGCTACGACTCTCACCAAGCTATGTGACCTTGGGCAAGTCACTTCCCCCTCTAAGCCTCGCTTTCCTCCCCCGCTGAACAGAGACCTAGAGAGGTCCTGCCCTGAACACCCTGGGGGAGGGGGCTAACCACCCGGTGGGAAAACGCTTTGTGAGCCGCTTGGCGAGGCAGAGGAGCAGGGCTCGCAGGGGCTCCGGGGCCGGACAAAGCTGACCCGGACAACGCTCCTCCCCCTCGACGGGGCCGGACGGCTGGACCACACGCCTCCGGCCCCCACCGGCGGGACCAACCCACGCCCCTCCCCGCCTGGCCCGCTCTGGGACCCCGTACCTGTTCCCGGCGCTCGGCCGCAGGCGCCGCCACCCTGAGCGCCCGCCCGGAGAGGCCCGTGGCCCGGAGGGCTGAGGCGGTCCGTGGCGGCGGGCTCTGGCCGGGGCGGCGGCGGTGGGGGGCGCGGGCGGCGCGGGGGCCCGAGCTCGGCGGGGCCCGGCCTGGGAGACGACGACTGAGGCTGGAAGTGCGCGGCGGCGGCGGCGGCTGCTGAGGCGGCGGCGGCAGCAACCGCGGCGGCGGCGCTTCCGCTCATGGCGGGGCCGCGAGCAGCGGCTCCGGCTGCGACTCGACTCCGGCGCGGCGGGCGCTGGCTGGGCCCCGGCCGGCGGCAGCAGTGGTGGCGACGGAGGCGGCTCCCGAAGGGGGAGGAGGCGGAGCCGGGAAGCGGCGGCGGCGGCGGAGGGGGCGGGGATGCGAGGGGGCGGGGACGCCGAGCCGCCGCCGCCAATGGGCGTGGGGCTCCTCAGATGCGGCTCCGGGGGCGGGCGGACGGGCGGGCGGTGCCGAGGGGTATCCTCAGTCTCCGCCGCTCCCTGAGGCAGGGAGGCCGAGCGCGGGCCACCCGCCGGGAGAGCCCGGCTCCAGGGTCTGCCCCGCCCCCGGCCCGCCTCTGGGGCGCGGCCGCGGGCCTCTGTGGCTAGGCCTCGCGCTACCCAAGACCGAGCTGCGCTTGGGCTCCGCTGCGCCGGGATTCGCGCCCGCGAGGGGGCCGGGAGTTCGGCCCAGATAGCTCCGGTTCGCAGCCCGCCCGCCAGACTCTCTCCTCCGCTCCCCCGCACTGGAGCGGCAGCCTCTTCTCCCCTCCTCTCCCTCTCTTGGCTGTTTTCTTAAAGTTTTTCCCTTTCAGACACTTAAAGAAACTCTCCCTTCTGTTCTTAGGCTGCGTTTCAGTGATAAATTAGTCCTCGCGGACCCAGAGAGAACAGCAGAGGCAGAAACGAAAGAGATGGAGACGAGCTGCCGTCCCTGAGTCCCCGAGACCATCTTGAATGCTTAGCTGAAGCCAGCCAGGCTCAGCCCTCCATCTCGCCCCTTTCTCTGACTTTCTCTTCCTCTTTCTCACTTTAGATGCCCTTGTTGTTAGGAAACTTAGAGAAAAACATCCAGCCCAGGTGGGCCTAGTAAAAGAGGGGGAGGCTGTAAGGTAAGGAAACGCTTTTGAGCTGTGCCGACGGCTTTCCTGTGAGGGGAAGAATTATGCGAGTTGGTGACCCCCTTTGGGCCCTTCTCCGCTTGGATATGATGTTGCTCCCTGAAACCGTTTCCTCCTCATGTTTCTCTGGCTCTCATGTCAACGCCGTAGAGGAGCAAAATAAACTCAACCATGTGTTAGGGGTGCCTCTAAGTGCAGGCACGTGGGTGGGCCGGGGCGCGGCTAAATTGCTGAGTAGATCATTTCAATAAAGTCTTATCCGTAGCCTTTGCCCACGTACAGCCACCAACTGAGCAGAGAGAGAAAGAGCTCTTTTTGAATCTTTGACAACAGACTTCCATGCTGACACTTAATAGGTGCCTGGTCTTTCATTCATGCTGGTTTTTCCGTCATCACCAATGGGAATACAAGGATAAAAAAGATAATAGTTGAGGACTTCAAAGAGTTTACAATCTCATTGGAGAACAGTGAGATATTTTTAGAAGTTAAAAACTTACCCGGGCACGGTTGCTCACTCCTGTAATCCCAGCACTTTGGGAGGGTGAGGCGGGCGGATCACCTGAGGTCCGGAGTTCGAGACCAGCCTGACCAACATGGAGAAACCCCATCCTAAAAATGCAAAATTAGGCAGGCTTGGTGGTGCATGCCTGTAATCCCAGTTACGCAGGAGGCTGAGGCAGAAGAATCGCTTGAACCCAAGAGTCGGAGGTTGCGGTGAGCCGAGTGAGCCGAGATGGCGCCATTGCACTTCAGCCTGGGCAACAAGAGCAAAATTCTGTCTCAAAAAAAAAAAAAAAAACAACCTACGGATGAGTAGGCGCGTTCACCAAGTGGGGCAGGTTGGGGAAAATTGGACTGGGAAAACATCAAGATTATATTTGGCCAAGGGACCTAAGATTTTCTGAATCCCATCCTTGATTTTTGTTGACAGAGGAAGTAGGTAATATATTACTGGCTGGAGCTTGGGCCCCAATGCCCACTGTAGAACACCTGTCAACTACTGTATGGAGGCATCTTTCCTCTGATAGGTCTCAGCAGCCTTAAGCAACATTGCATCTATTTCTGTGCCAAAGCCCAAACCCCCGTTTCAGCTTACACATCCCCAATTTGAGCAAATGCCTTGACTACCAGCCCTAGAAGAAAAGAGACGACCAGTTTAATCCAGTAACCAAAGGAGCCCATCCCAGGATGCCTTGAGGCCAGGAAGAAACGAAAAAATAAAGGGAGAGGGCCAGGCAAAGCTTTGGGCCACATCACCTTGGCAGTTTAGGGAAATCAAAGAAAGAATGGACCACATTCATGTTGGCTGCCATCTTTATCTCTTAAATTTCCATCCTCCCATGATGATCAGGAAGAGAGTTGAACATTGGGGTTTAGCAAACAACAGGTTTAATAGGACTGGAGAACAACCCTGGTGATAAGCGGTAAGAAAATAGCAGACTGGAATGTTAAGACCAGATCATGAAGGCATTTGAACTTAACCTGAATAACTAAAAGGAGCCCTTGAGGACATAATGAGGGAATGATGTGATTAGATTGTATGTTGGAAAGACTCTGGCTGCTGTGTAGAAAATGGATTGGAGGATACTATGGTTTGAGTATTTGCTCCCTCCAAAACTCATGTTGAAATTTAATCCCCAGGGCACAGTGGCTCATGCCTGTAATCCCAGCACTTTGGGAGGCTGAGACAGGCAGATCACCTGTGGTCAGGAGTTTGAGACCAGCCTGACCAACATGGAGAAACCCTGTCTCTACTAAAAATACAAAATTAGCTGGGCATGGCCTCCTATGTCTGTAATCCCAGCTACTCAGAGGCTGAGGCATGAAAATTGCTTGAACCTGGGAGGTGGAGGTTGTGGTGAGCTGAGATGGCGCCATTGCACTCCAACCTGAGCAACAAGAGAAAAACTCCATTTCAAAACAAAAAAGAAATGTAATCCCCAATGTGGTAGTATTGAGAGATGTAGCATTTAAGAGGTGATTGGCAGAGCCCTCAGGAATGTATTGATCCATACATGGATTAATGGGCCATCATGGGAATGGGACTGGCCTTTGTAAGAAGAGAGACCTGAGCAAGGATGTTAAGCCCTTTCACCATGTGATGCCCTGTGCCACCTCAGGACTGTACAGAGTCCCTACCAGCAAGAAAACCCTCACCAGATGTAGCCTCTCAACCTCAGACTTTGTTTTTTTTCTTTTTTTTGAGACAGAGACTTGCTCTGCTGCCAGGCGCCAGGCTGGAGTGCAGTGATGGGATCTCAGCTCACTGCAACCTCCGCCTCCCGGTTTCAAGCAATTCTCCTGCCTTAGCCTCCCGAGTAGCTGGGACTACAGACGCACGCCACCACGCCCAGCTAATTTTTGAATTTTTAGTAGAGACGGGGTTTCACCATGTTGGCCAGGATGGTCTTGATCTCTTGACCTTGTGATCCGCCCACTTCAGCCTTCGAAAGTGCTAGGATTACAGGCGTGAACCACTGCGCCCGGCCAACCTCAGACTTTGTAATTAAGAAATACATTCCTTTTCTTTTCTTTTTTTTATTTTTATTTTTTTATTTTTAAGATGGAGTCTCACTCTGTCTCCCAGGCTGGAGTGCAGTGGTGTGATATCGACCCACTGCAACCTCTGCCTCCCGGGTTCGAGCGATTCTCCTGCCTCAGCCTCCCGAGTAGCTGGGATTACAGGCGCCAGCCACCATACCTGGCTAATTTTTTGTATTTTTAGTAGAGACAGGGTTGACCAAGCTGCTCTCAAACTCCTGACCTCAAGTGATCCACCCACTTTAGCCTCCCAAAGTGCTGGGATTACAGGCGTGAGCCACCATCCCTGGCCGCTTTTTAAAGCTGAATACTATTCTATTGTATGTATATACCGCAAATTGTTTATCCCTTCATCTGTTGATGGATATTTAGGTTGCTTCTACCTTTTAGGTATGTGAATAATCTTGCTAGAACATTGGTATACACTAGTGTCTATCTGAGTACTGCTTTTAGTTCTTTTGAGTATATACCTAAGAGTAGAATTGCTGCATCATATGGTAATTCTATGATTAACTTTTTGAGGAAGCACCAAACTATTTTCTATAGGGGCTGCACCATTCTTGCACCACCAGCAATGCAAAAGGGTTTTAATTTTTAAATAATTTTTTTTTAGAGATAGGGTTTCACAATATTGGCCAGGCTGGTCTTGGACTCCTGACCTTGTGATCTGCCCGCCTCAGCCTCCCAAAGTGCTGGGATTATAGCTGTGAGCCACTACACCCAGCCTAAATTTCCAATTTCTCCACATTCTTGCCAACACTTGTTATTCCACCCCCACCCTCACCATTTTCTTCATAATAGCCTTCCTAATGGGTGTGAAGTGGTGTCTCACTGTGGTTGTGATTTGCACTTTCCATTTCACTTCCAAGCCTAGCACAATATCTGTTTACTTGTATTCGTCCCAGCCTGGCTTGCAAATCATTATTTTATTTGGGGGCTTAATGAGGGAGTGGAGGAGAGAAATTACAAGAAAATACCGAAGGAGCTATTTCATGAAAAACGGCTGGGCATGGCGGCTCACGCCTGTAATCCCAGCACTTTGGGAGGCCGAGGCGGGCGGATCACGAGGTCAAGAGATCGAGACCATCCTGGTGAACATGGTGAAACCCCGTCTCTAATAAAAATACAATAATTGGCTAGGCGTGGCGGCGCGTGCCTGTAATCCCAGCTACTCAGGAGGCTGAGGCAGGAGAATTGCTTGAAACCGGGAGGAGAGGGTTGCGGTGAACCAAGATCCCGCCATTGCACTCCAACCTGGGCAACAAGAGTGAAACTCCGTTTCAGAAAAAAAAAAGAAAAAAAGAAAAACAGTAAGACAATGATAGACCTAATAGCATGGAAAACCAAAAGCATGTAAAACCAATAGAAGAGCAAGATAATATTTCAGAGTATTACAGAATAATACTTTGCAGCCTTAGCAACTGAAGGACTCTAGATAAGGTAGACCCAATGGAATTTGTAACCGTGCTCAGCAAAGGAAGTTAAAATTGCAATGCCAGATGGAAGGGGCTGGGGCAGGAGATGAAATTCACCACCAGTAACACTTGACTACTTTTCTTCGCAAACACATTACAAGCACGTGTGAGACAACTATATGGTTTCCCTGAAATTCTTGGGGATGTAAATTGCAGGGTGTGAGCCAGGACAAAAGGAAACATGCTGACCATTTTTCCTTACTATCACATTAATAAACATAAGTTTCTATTTCCTTAGGCCACATTCCTAAAGGTGGAATTGCTAATTAAATGTTTTGAAAAGTTTTACTTTTCAGAGAGATTGTAGCAATTTATTTGTTTAATCATTTATGTTTACTTAAATATAAGGGATTGAATTGATCATATTTCTCACTTGTAAGGCCACTCTTGTTTTATTTATTTATTCTCTTTTATTCACATTCACTAATCTCATTCCCCTTTCTCACCACAGGCAATTATTCCAATGACTTTCATGTATATCCGTTTGTTTGTGTTTATTTAAAATACGTAATATTGGGTTGCACATGGTGGCTCACACCTGTAATCCCAGCACTTTAGGAGGCTGAAGCAGATGGATCACTTGAGATCAGGAGTTTGAGACCAGCCTGGCCAACATGGTGAAACCGCGTCTCTGCTAAAAATACAAAAATTAGCTGGGCGAGCGGGTGCGCGCCTGTAATTCCAGCTACCTGGGAGGTTGAGGCACAAGAATCCCTTGAACCCAAGGGGCAGAGGTTGCAGTGAGCCGAGATCGCACCATTGCACTCCAGCCTGGGTGTTGGAATGACACCGTCTCAACACAAAAACAAAACCTCCCAATGAAGAGGTTTTTCAAAAACATACTAGTAATAAGATAAAGTATGTACTATTGTCTTAGATGCATGTAGTTTTTTCTTCTGTACATAGTATTGTAAAATAGTTTTTTTTTCTTATTTTTCTTTTTTGCTGCAACATGTTTTTAAGACCTGGCCCATTGTGTCTATCTACTGCATATTACTCCACTCATCACATTTTGCTTAAGTTCTTCTTCATTAGGGACACCCAAATTGCCTACAACTCTCTACAATGAAAAGCATCACTGCCATAACTATCTTTATACATACCCCTTATAGAACCTGTGTGAGAATTTTAGGAGGGTTATATGTATAGTGTCAGAATTGGATATTTTACATTTTTTTCTCTTTTATATAGTTTTAGTTTTCATATTTTTATTATTGGTAAGGATAAATGTGTGTGTGGTGTGTGTGTGTGTGTGCATTCCTTTAACCACTGTATTCTAGGAATTTTCTCATCACATCCTTAGCCCTATCCTCTATTGCTTCTTTAAAGACTAATTGAGTCTGTGATTGTAATACATTGAATAAATGTGATACATGAGTCCATAATGATACTCAAAGAGAGAGAGAAAGAGAAAGGAGGAAAAAAATTAATTTGCTACTGTTGGAAATACTATGACACCAACTTCTTTGTCAGGAAATTGGTAATTAAAGAGAAAGAATGAAGCATTTAACCTGCCATTTTAGGAAGAAATGAGGTTCATCCCCAATTGATGAGAGGAAATTCTTCTTTACAGAAGAATGTCGTCTAATAAATGTAGAAGGATTGATAGAATTAAAAACTCACCATTTTGCAATCTCCAATGAGATAATTGATTCAAGCAAGGATCATCAGTGAATGTTAAACTATTAAAAAAGAAAGAAAAAAGACCAATCTACCATTGTATCTATTTCCCACCATTCACTTGCTCTACAAACACTTCCAATTTGCCTTCTGCTCCTACCATTCTATTAACTACATGCTTGAAAGACAATGCTGACTTCTCAATTGCCAAATACAATGGTCTTTTCTCAGTTCTCATCCTCCACGATCTCTTCATGGTATTTGACAATAGCAGTCGCCTCCTCTTTCTTGTACCTCTCTCCTTTCATCTACAAAAGAGTGGCTATCCATTACTGTATAATAAACCACTCTAATATATTTAGTGGCTTTAAACAATTTACTGTTATTTATCATGGTTCTGTGGGTAGACTAGGCTCAGTTGGGTGGTTCTCACTTGGGATCTCTGATGTTTCAGTAAATGGTGTCTAGGGCTGGACTCATCTGAAAGCTTGACTGGCTAGACATCCAAGATGGCTTCTTCACTCACTTGTCTAGCAGCTCGAAAGGATGGCTGGAACAGCTGGAGGTTAGTAGGGTGTCTCTCTGTCTCCATGTGACTGGCTTGGGCTCCCTAACAGCATGGTAGACTCAGTATCGTGAAGAGTAAACTCTGATTTTTTATTTTGCCCAAATTCCTACCTAAGGGCCCCGGGGAGTCACATGCCCTGCAAACCATAAAGTCTCATCAGAGGGGGTTTTATTTTAACCTTATATAGTGTAGTCTGCTTTCTAACCTGACTCTGGCATAACATCACATAAAAATAAAGGAAGAAATTAAAATATTTTAACCCTAAATATAATTCCTTGCCGTGTCTTGACATTGTCCTGCAAAGTTGTCTCTTGTGGGAAAAATCCACATTCTATAGAGAAACCCCCTTTCCGTGTTTTTCCTTCCGTTCTTTCCAGATCCAGGAGATAATCAACTAAGAGCCAGGCACCCTTTTACGTTGGATAAGAAACATTTTACAACTCACTCTCTCTGAAGTCTGCTGTCTGAGAACTTCCTCTGCACAATAAAACTTCGTCTCCACAATCCTTTATCCTAAC
>CAUYLG010016577.1:0-19501 GCA_963573385.1 Cacajao melanocephalus
GGATCTGGCCGACCTCAGGGTGCAGCTGCGGGAGCAGCACCTCTACTACAAGGACCAGCTGCTGCCGGTCAGCAGGCTCATTGTGCACCCCCAGTTCTACGTCGTCCAGACCGGGGCGGACATCGCCCTGCTGGAGCTGGAGGAACCCGTGAACGTCTCCAGCCACGTCCGCACGGTCACCCTGCCCCCTGCCTCGGAGACCTTCCCCGCGGGGACGCTGTGCTGGGTCACCGGCTGGGGCGACGTGAATAGTGATGGTTTGTGTTGGGGACGGTGGGAGGCCGGGCTGGGGTCTCAGCCACAGTCAGCTTCTGGGCTCCCTCTGGGAGCCGGGTGGGGGCTGCTGGGCTCCCTCCTGAGGCTGCGCCCTCCTCCCCACCCGCAGAGCCCCTCCCACCACCGTTTCCCCTGAAGCAGGTGAAGGTCCCCATTGTGGAGAACCACGTTTGTGATGAGAAGTACCACACCGGCCTCTACACGGGAGACGCCGTCCACATCGTGCGTGATGACATGCTGTGTGCCGGGAACCGCCGGAGGGACTCCTGCCAGGTGGGCCCCACGTGTGCCCCCACCCCTCGCACCACAGCCCCCACTCCCGGGCCTGGCCGGCGAGCGCTGACCCCTGACCTTCCCAGGGCGACTCCGGAGGACCCCTGGTCTGCAAGGTGAATGACACCTGGCTGCAGGCGGGCGTGGTCAGCTGGGGCGAGGGCTGTGCCCAGCCCAACCGGCCCGGCATCTACACTCGTGTCACCTACTACTTGGACTGGATCCACCAATACGTGCCCAAGAAGCCCTGAGCCAGGCCTGCAGGTGGTGACCCAGGTCACTGGAGAGCCTTCCCCTCCTGTCCCCAACACCACTGCTTCCTACCCAGGTGGCAGCCACCCCCTACACCTACTCTGCCCCGTCCTGAGTGCCCCTCCCTGTCCTGGGCACCCTGCTCTGTCCCAAGTCCCTTCCCCATCTTGAGCCCCCTCTTCTGGTCCTGAGCCCAGCCCCTGATACCAGCCCTCCGGTCCCCCCTGCCCAGGTAGCAGGTGGTAGGCGCTGGCCCTCCTGAGGGCTGGATCTCATTAAAGTGCATGAAAATCACTGGTGTGGGTGTTGCTGTGCTTCTGGTTGTGGGTGTCACTGGGGGAGGAGGGGTCCAGGTGTGCTGAGGAAGCTGCCAGAGCTGTGGGGTCCCAGCCCCTAAGGCGCAGCCAGTCACTGTGGGGTGCGGCCTTCTGGGCAGCCCTGGTCCCCGGGGCCAGCTTCTCCCCACATGATGCCTCCAGCATTCGGGTTACACAGAACCACTCGGGCAATTGAAAAGATGATTGTAAAGGGCAGCCAGGTGCCTACACCAGGGTCAAGACGAAGCACGCTGCCCGGGAGCCCCGGCCTGCCCATCACGAGCCCCTCCCCCGCCCCTCTGTCCAACGCTTTTGCCTTGCCCAGTTGTTTGTTTGGAGACAGGCTCTCCCTCTGTCATCCAGGCTGAAGTGGAGTGGAGTGATCAGAGCTCACTGCAGCCTTGAACTCCTGGGCGCAAGAGACCCTCCCATCTTGGCCTCCCGTGTAGCTGGGACCACAGGCATGAACCGCCACCCCAGCTAAATTTTGTATTTTTAGTAGAGATGGGTTTTCACCGTGTTGGCCAGTCTAGTCTGGAACTCCTGACCTCAAGTGATCTGCCCGCCTTGGCCTCCCAAAGTGCTGGGATGACAGGCGGGAGCCACCGCGCCCGGCCTGAGTTTCAGATTTTTGAAACATTTTGAGGTCCTTCTCTACATCAGCACGTGGGCCCTTCGTGTCTGGCGAGTGCTGTGTCTTATCCCACTCAGCACGGACCGTGCGGGTGACCCCCAGTCCCTGCTCTCATCCCTTCTAAGGGCTCTGCTTAGAAGCACATGCCCACAATTCCAGTGGAGGTCTAGTGGGGTGGGAGTCGGAGGGATGAGATTCCGAAGGGAAGCTACGTGGCACCTCAGGATGGGGCTTCCGGCGTGAGGGAAGGGGGACTCCAGGGGCGGGTCACTGGGCTGGGGGCAGGGCAGGCTCCAGCCCCAGGGCTTCCTGAATTAGATCTAGCATCCTCGGGAAGCTGAGCGAGGCTCGGCCCAGAGACATTGGCAGAAGAGAACATGGGCTTCGGCAGGAAGGGTCTCTCAGGACGTGGCAGGCAGGCTGCTTGCTGGCCAGGGCGGCAGCCACCTGAGTTTCGCCTGGGACTGGGGGACCTGCTCCAAGGTCACCCACATGGCTGTTGACAGGAGGCCCTGGTTCCCCGTCACAGGGGCTGTGAGGGGGATGGGTGAGTGGGGGGGCAGGGGTCCATCCTCTGTGGCCAGACAGGGTTTCCACTGAGGGGACAGTGCCCAGGTGGCCAGGCCACTGCAGACAGAAGCAACCCCAGGTCTCCTGGGGTCCTGGGCTACTGGAGACCCCACCACTCAGGGGCCATCGCCAGGGCCAGGCCCCCCTCCCTGTTCCTCAGCTGGCTCTCCTGTCAAATGGGGAGGGAATGATGCCATGTCACAGGGTGCGGGTCTGCAATCTGGGCGGTGTGGCGTGCTCTTCGGGGAGCGACATGTTGGGGCACAGGCGGAGAGACGGGGTCCCCAGTGTTGCAGGTGAACCAGGTTGGGACAGGTGAAGGCCCTCAAGTCCCCTCCTGTGGGGACCTGGGGATGGCCCTGGGGCGTCAGGACTGGAGGACCAGGCTCCATGGAGACCCTGCCCTCAGGCTCCCTCTGCACTGGGTGACATCATCCTGGGTAGGGGCACCCTGGGCTGGGGACTTGAGGCTCAGCCCTGCTTCTCTCTATGGACAATGCCGTCCTGCCTCCCCCGAGACACCCCCTCCAGATGTCGACTGCTGTGAGGGAGGAGGGGGCCCCATGGTGGGTGCTCTGCCGCCCCGAATGTGGAGAGAGGGGCTGGTGTCATTCTTGTCACCAGGGCAAACACTGAACCCGCAGCTCTGAGCCTTGGCTGCCCCAGGTGGCCGGCGTGCAGGAGGCCAGGTCTGTGACCGGGAGGGAACATCCTGGTGGGTGGTCAGGCAACTCCCCCTGTGCCTCAGTTTCCCCACATCGAAGAGTGGATCCCTGACCTAGAGGGTCTCAACTGGACCCTCCAGCCTGGCCTGTGATTTGGATCTGGTGAGTGGGGCAGGAAAGTCCCAGGCCTTGCCCAGGGCCCCTAATCAGCTGAGTCATCAGGCTGGGGCAGCCAGGACCGTTAGGAAGGGCCCACCCGGGCTGGGCCGGGAGATGGTGCCCATCTGATCTGTGGCGTGAACACGGGGCTTGCTGATAGACGTGGGGACAGGGACTTCTCGGAAGGTGGGTTGTCACGGGGGCCTGAGCTGTCTCCACGGGGCTGCTGGGCCTTGGGCTGGGACACTCCTGAGGAACCCCAAGGACTGGGCTCCCAGAGGGTGAAGCAGAGAGGGCCGGTGTGCCCCGAAGGAGTCAGGGAGGGCTTCCTGGAGGGGGTGGCACTGATAGGAACACCTACCTCTGCCTCAGCCCTCGCCCTGGAGCAGAGATAGGGTGTGAAGCAGCGCCTGCCTTCTGTCCTTCCCTGCTGTGCCCTGTGAGTCAGGCCGGCCACTGGGTGCCAGGGCTGTGGCGTCCACATAGGGATAAATGGAGGTGATGACCCTTCTCTGCAGGTGTGCAGAAGGAACACGTGGGGCCGTCTGTGGCGCTCCGGCCTCCTCCTCCAGCCTCCTGCCCTGCCCAACAGCAGGTGTGTGGCCACCCCTACCCCCCACGCCCAGCAGGTCCAAGGGTCAGCTCCTTCTCCTCCCTGCAGTGGCAGACACCATGACCCTCGGGGCCCGTGGCCTTCTGCTGCTCCTGGCGGTGCCCGGTGGGTGACCTGTCCTGGGTGTGGGGATGGGGGGGCATCTGCTTCCTGCCTGGACCCCTGGCAGGGGTGGGGGTGAAGCTAGGGGCTGGCCTGAGAGAGGAAGAAACACACTGAGCCCCCACCCTGGGGCGTCCCGTGCCTCCGTGGCAGAGACTGCACCCCTGGCTGGAGGTCCGGCCATCCGTGCCTGCAGGAAGAGGCGCGGGTGGGAGCTGAAGGAGCCGGGGGCGCCGGCAGTCCCAGGCAGGACCTGGAGCAGGACCTGGAGGGTGGGGAGGAGGCCCACGCCTGAGGCCACACTCCCGGCCTCCTGCTGCTGTTTATGGCCCTCGGCTGGTCCCACCCACCCCTGGGCCAGCAAGACAGTGGCTGACCAGCCTCATCAGGCCGGGCCTCTCTGCTAACGAATGGGCCCCATCCCAGTGTCACCCCGAAGCCTGGCGGGCGCCTCGCAGGGGCCTCTGCACGCCCTTCCCCTCAGCAGCCCCCCTCCATCCCTGGCCCTCCGTCTCTTTCCTGCAGGTGTGTCCCTCAGGGATCTGGAGCCAGGTACGTTTCCCACAGGGGTGTGGGGGTGGGTGCAGGCGAGGCCGGGCAGGAGAACCTCGAGGCGACCCTGTCTTTTCCTGAGGGGTCCCACCAGGGGCCAGGAGGCCACGGTTTGCCACGGCGGTTTCTGCTCACATCTCTCGGTTGAGAGGGGCAGTCTCCCCCGACCACTGCAGTTAGCTTGGATCTTGGGAGATGCTTTGAGGCCATGAAGACAACCCAGCCCTCCTCAAAATTCCTCCCCGCAGCGTCCCAGCGAGGCATGGGTCCCCGCTGGCGGCTCTGCTGGGCGAGCACGGTGCCCCGCCCCCATCCCCACCCCTCTCTCTAAATACCTACGTCTGTCTCCATCCAGCTTCCTGTTCCATTCAGCCGCGTGCCACACTCCATCCTAATTTTCCAGCTCAGGCTGTCCCAGACATGGCCAGTGGGCCTCAAGCTGACTTCTTATTTCTTTTTAATTCACGGAGGTGAAGTTCACAGAAGATAAAGTTACATTACCAAGGGTCCAATTCAGAGGCCCTGGGGACCCTGGACAGTGCCGTATGGCCCCCAACTCTTATCTAGCTCCAAACATCTCCATCACTCCTGAAGGAAACCCGGGACCCACTAGGCAGCCGCCCCCAGCACCCTGGGCCTTTCCGGGGGCTCCACCATTCTCTGATCCCCTTTTTAGCCTCCCAGGTGCCCTCGGCAGCCCCGCCACCGCCTCTGGGAGCCCTGGTTAGTTTGTGGGGCGTGGTGCTTTGAAACTGCAGCCTGGGCACCAGGCACGCTCACTGCTCCTGGGGTGCCATTTCTGCTGCACCCATGATGCATCTGGGGACAGTTGGGCAGACGGGGGCATTGAAGAGGAAAGTCCCCAAGAAGGCAGAGAGCTGTGGTGAGGGAAGGCTTCCTGAAGAAAGGGCAGTGGGCTTCTTAGGATACCCACCAGCCACCCCTTCCTCCTTTGGCTTAGGATGTGGCCAGCAGCAGGTTTCGGATGCAGGAGGCCGAATCGTGGGGGGCCACGTGGCCCCGGCCGGCGCATGGCCATGGCAGGCCAGCCTCCGCCTGCGGAGGGTGCATGTGTGTGGTGGGTCCCTGCTCAGCCCCCAGTGGGTGCTCACAGCTGCCCACTGCTTCTCCGGGTGAGTGTCTGGGTGGGCAGGCGAAGTCTGAATGTCCAGGCCTGAGTGGGGCACGGGGCGGTGCAGAGGCCTCCTCTTGGTCTTGACTCACTCTGAGGCCTGGGAACTCTTCAGCGTTTCCCTTTAGTGGAAGGGGAGGAGCTGGCTGCCCGTCGTCTGTGAGGTTCTGCCCGTCTTGGCTCACCTCACAGGGCAGGCAGCTCCCTCCCTCCCAGCCGCCTGTCTCTTCAAGTGGAGCTGAACGTGCAATCTGCCTCCTGCCCAGCCCCTCCGGGTCCCGGGAGTGTTGCTGGCTTCCCTCCTGGGTGCTGGCAGGATCCCCAAGGTGCCACCATGGTCCTTGGGCTCTGGAGGGTGAGGCCACGGTCCAGGCTTTGTCCCCAACGCCTGGAACTGCTTCTGTGCCCTAAGCTCAGGAGGGAAGAGGTGGGCATCGGATGCCAGCAGAAGTGGGGTCTGGGCAGGGCTGACACTGACCTCTGGCCTCTGCAGCCGGCCACTCTCAGGGCACCGATGCCCCCAACACTCGGCCACCCTCCCTCCCAGGTCCCTGAATGCATCCGACTACCAGGTGCACCTGGGAGAGCTGAAGATCACTCTGTCTCCCCACTTCTCCACCGTGAGGCGGATCATCCTGCACTCCAGCCCCCCAGGACCGCCAGGGTCCAGCGGGGATATCGCCCTGGTGCAGCTCAGCGTCCCTGTGACCCTCTCCAGCCGGATCCTGCCCGTCTGCCTCCCGGAAGCCTCGGTTGACTTCTGCCCTGGCACCCGGTGCTGGGTGACCGGCTGGGGCTACACGAGGGAGGGAGGTGAGGAGCCGTGGGTGGGCGCTGGGATGGAGGAAAGGAAGGGCAGCCGGAGGAGAGCTGGCTCGAGGGACACCTATGCCACCACCTGCTGCTGGTGGCCTCTACATCCAGCCAAGGCCACTCCTGTTGGCTGCCCCTTTTCAAAGCTTATTGTGTGGATCCGTAGCAGTGACCAAAATGCCAGATCACAACCCACATGCCAGTGATGAGGGCCACTGGTATGGGACTCAGGAGAAGGCCTCCTATTCCCCTGGCGCAGGGGCTGGTGCCCTAACCTTCCCTGACACCTGTCCCCCCACCCCAGAGCCTCTGCCACCCCCATACAGCCTGCAGGAGGTGGAAGTCTCCGTGGTGGACAGAGAAGCCTGCAGCCAGGACTACCTCAGCCCCGAGGGCAGCGCCCTTCAGCCCGACATGATGTGTGCCCGGGGCCCCGGGGATGCCTGCCAGGTCAGCCCACCAGGCCATGATGGAGGATGGGGGTGCCTGCAGCCCAGGGAGGGGGCTCCCCAATTTCTTGGCTCCCAATCCTCGCCTTCTTTGCCCTCAGGATGACTCCGGAGGGCCTCTGGTCTGCCAGGTGAATGGTTTCTGGCTGCAGGCCGGCATCGTGAGCTGGGGTGAGGGCTGCGGCCGCCCCAACAGGCCAGGGGTCTACACCCTCGTCCCTGCCTATGTGAACTGGATCCGCCACCACATCCTGGCGTCAGAGGTCTCAGGGTCTGGGCACCCCAGGCTCCCCTTCCTGGCTGGCTTCTTCCTCCCCGGCCTCTTCCTTCTGCTGCTCTCCTGCGTCCTGGCGGCCAAGTGCCTGCTGTGCCAGCCTGGGGGTGGTGCTCCCTCCCCCGCCCCTGACTCATGATGGCAGGAATCCAAGGGAGTTTCTTAAATAAGTTACTATTTATTCCGCTCTGCCCCTCCCTCTCCCTTGACTTGAGAAGCCGAGTCTTCTGCATTAGATTATTGCAACATTGAACCTGAATTGAAAAGCACACAAAACAAAGGCGTCAATTGGAATCTCTCGGCCTAAGCCCCCAGACGGAGGGGAGGCCCGACTCGCATGGGGCCGGGTGCATCACTCCATGGGGTCGGCTCCCTAGTGATGTCAGCATCTCCCAGAGTTACGGACGGTTCTGGGAACGCCTGGGCGGAATGGAAAGGGTGGTGGCTGGAAGGGGAGAGTGGCGAGGGCGTGACAGGCGGACGAGGACTCAGACTGTGAGTGAAGGTGACATCGGGCCGCAGTGGCCGCACCTGCTGCTGGCAAGGGCACAGGCCCCCAGCGAGTGTCCCGTCACAACGCGTGGCCTGAGAGGACGCAGCCTGGTACCTTCCCCTCTCTGGTGGGTGCCTACTCTCTGTCCCACAGACGTGACTTCTCTCATGACGGGACACTGACACAACTGCCACACAGCCTCGGCTGGCAGCAAAACTCTTTTGAGACACCAGAACCGGAACGGACGGAGGCTCGCGGGACCCAGCACCTCTCCCTGCTTCACTGGGCAGGGAATGAGGCCGGCCAGCGTCCGCCTCAACTGTCATCCTCTGCGGCCCCTGCCCATGATGGGACCCAAGTCGGGGTCCACGCACGGCTCTGCCTGGGCCACCACCCCGCCGGGGCCCCCTGACCCCAGTGCCAAAGCCCTGTGCAGCACCAAGCCCTGAGCTACACGGGGTCATCTGCATCACCCTCTGGGGCAGGGGTCGCTGAGGGGGACCCTGGTTTCTCCAGAGGACACTGGGGGACTGTGAGGTACAGCCCCTGCCTCTTCTCTGGGGGGTCACTGTTGGGCATGACAGGCTCTGTTTCTGGGGGTTCCAGGGGCACGATGGCCCCTGAAGAGGAAGCTCTAGGTTCCGGCGTCACATTGTGGCCACCGTCCAAGAAAGGGTCTCCACTGGGGCCCCCGAGGTCCAGCGGCTCGAAGGCAAAGCTGGGGACGGCCAGGTGCTCGGCCCGGCAGGAGGCCTGGCCCCAGCGCTCCCCCTTGCCTGCAGGGTCCCCTCCGGCGCCCGAGCCCTCTGTGGGCTCCAGGGAGTCCCTGTGAGGGGCGGCCTCACAGGACGGGGTCCTGCGCCTCAGGGTGGTGCTGCCGCCCTCCGTTGCAGGGGGCCTCGAGGAGCCCTCATCCTCCGCAGGCGGATCCACGGAGATGCAGGGCGGGCTCATCTTCTTCTTCCTGCGCACGCCCAGAGCAGGCTCGGCATCGGGGCCCCAGGCCTTCGCCTCCCCGGGCTCCCCGCTGCCCGGCTCCGCTAAGGGCCGCCACTGCTCATCCGCTAGGCCTGGCTTGTCCAGGAAGCCCTGGGCGTCCACGCTGTAGAACCTTCGCAGGTCCCGCTCGCTGCCGCAGGGTGCTGGAGAGGCTTCGGGGCCATGGGGCTCAGCCGCAGGCTGCCAGGGACAGGCGGAGCTGGTGATGTGGCTGACCTCCTCGTCGGCCAGGTCCGCGGCCTCGGCCTCTTCTCCGCCTGGGGCCGCCGGCCGGCTGGAGACGCAGCGCTGTCCGAAGGTGTGCTTCCGGGTGCGGACACTGGCGGGCCGTGGGGAGCGTTGGGGGGACTGCAGGGAGCTCCCCTGGGACACCAGCCTCACCAGGGTTTTCTCGGGAGGCTCCGCAGGATCCAGGGTGTCCCTAGGGCTGTCAATCTGCCCTTCCAAGGAATCCGTGTGCACAGCCTCCTGCAGGGGCGTGGGTCAGAGTGAGCAGCAGGACTCTGGGAGGGACTGACCAGTGGCCAGGCCGTGGGGACCCCCTGCCATCCTGTCCTGAAGAGGCCAAAGTGGGCAGGTTCCTGGGTGGCTCCTGACCCTCGAGACGGGGCTGGAAGCCACTGGTGTGGGCATCCCACTCTCACCCCTGACCTGTGAGGCTCCGGGCCAAGGCCTCTACCCACTGCTCTTCGGGAAGAGGTGCCGCGGGCAGGAGACCCCCAGGGGCACAGAGCTGAGGCTGAGGCCAGCTCCCCACCCGCGGTTACCAGCAGCCTAGCTGGGCACGCCTAGGATGGGGTTCTCCTAACTGCTCCCATGTGGTGCAGGGGTCTTGCGCTGGGCAGCAGGAGGTAGGGAGAGGCAGGGAGAGGAGCTGAGGCTGCAGGGGGGTAAGGCTGGGGCACAAGCCAGGACCAGAGAACTGCTGTCTGCCCACGGGCTTGAGGCTGTGGGTCCAAGGAGACTCGGGTCCGCGTAGCCAGGTGCTCTGTGGCCACAAGCTCGCAGGCCTGAGGGCCCATTTGGGCCTAACACCCGAAGATCCATCAAGCAGCAGACAGAAAACTTCAGAGCCCCAACCACCCAGCGCCACCCTCCCCGGGCCTGGTCCTTGTCTGCTGCTGCCTCAGATGAGAGAAGGCGTCCCTGCAAGCCCCCACCCCACCAGCCTCCGCTGCTGGGCAAGACTTCTTCTACCTGTCTGCAGAGCAGCCGGCTGAGGCTGGGGGAGCGCGCGGTGCCCTGAGGGGACAGAGTGTGGAGGGGCTCGCTGCTCCTGGCTGGAGACGATACAGCCAATGGGACCTGGAGGGAGGCACAGGACTCCGCGGGCAGGGAGTGCGCAGAGGTGGCTGGGCCTGAGGCAGGGAAGCATCTCAGCTGGCAGCTCTGCCCCTGCCTTTCTGCCCAGCTTCCACCCACCCTCGCCCTCCCGCCACCCACCACCATCCTGCTTCCTGCCCATTCTCCTTCCCGTCCAGCCTAGCCGGACTTGTCCTCTCTCTAAGCCGCCCACCCCAGTCCTCCTTCCCACCAGCCCATCCTGCTTCTCACCCGCCCTTGGCCTCCCCTCTCCCTCCTGCCCGTCCCCATCCTCCTTCCCACCCATCCTCCCTCCTGCCAGCTCTGGCCAGACCCGTCCTCTGTGCCACCGGCTCCTGTCTTCCTCCCTGCCCGGGGCCATTCTCCCTCCCCCCTGCCCTGCCTTGCTTCCCGCCCAGCGTGCATCTTCCCACCGCCTGCCGTACCCGAGGCGGTGCCGACCCCATAGGTCTCCATCTCCACCTCCTGCAGAGGGCGAGGGCGGGCCGATGGGGCGGGTGCCACGGGCCGGAACATGTAGCTGTCGTTGGGCAGTGACAGCATCCTGGACACGGACACCTTGCGCGCAACCAGGAGGTTTGGGGTGTCTCCAGTGCCCCGACTCTCCCGGGGCAAGGGAGGCCCGTCCGCATCCACCCTGCGTGCGTCCCCGGGGGCCTGCGCCATCTCCAGCTCCATCTCGGCATCCAGCTCCGCGTCCTCGCGGGCCTCCTTGTTGCTCTCCTCCAGGTGCTTCATCAGCACAGCTACCACCACGTTCACCAGCACGAACTGCGCCACCAGCACGAACGTCACGAAGTAGACGGGCGACAGCGCCGGCAGGTAGCTCAGACAGTGCTTGTCCTCACGAGTGCACTCTCGCAGCGTGTCCTGCGGTGGGGGGCAGCTGCCGGCCGGGGTCCACACCACCTGTGGGGCCACCCCTTCCCCTGCCCGGCCAGGATGGACCCGGGTCCGTCCCTGGGAGAGCTGCCGGGTACCTTCATGATCCCGTTCCAGTTGTCCCCCGTGGACACACGGAACAGCGTGAGGAAGGCCATGCCGAAGTTGCTGAAGGTGGCGTGCCTGCTGAGGCCCTCACAGGGGTTGTCCTCACTGCATTCTGTAGGAGGGACACACGCCCTGTCAGCCTCATCAGCTTGGGTGGGGGTGGAACACACACCTGGCCCCCACATGCCCCCTGGGGAGCCCGGAGAGTGTAGATGATGAGGCGCCAGTGGTCCAACCGGGCCGGCAGAGGCTGACCCTGGTGTCAAGCTGGAGCCCCTGGGCCGAGGCCTCTGCTACCTCACCTGGGCTGGCTGCGGTGACCCCGGGCCCTGGAAGAGTCATTAGTGTCTATGTCTGTGACTGTGCATGGTGGGGACTAAGGGGGAGCTGGGTGACTGGAATCGAGCTTGCTCGGTGGACAGACACGGGCCGTGACGACGCCACACCGACTGTCAGGACAGGGCCCTGGGGAAGGACCCAGCAGGGACTGGGCTGGCTGAAGTGGGACCTGGCAGGGGTGGGGCTGGGCTGTCCGAGGAGGGTCCCCACCTGCCCTGCCCAGCCTGGGCTGAGGCTGAGGCCCAGGTGGAGGCTTCGGGAGGCTACAGCCACCAGGCGAGGGGACACAGCCGGCATGCATCTCCTGGGACCACGTGGCGTTGGGGCTGGTGGCATGTGTTTCCACATGTGTGTGCGCGCATGTCTCCACGTGTACTCGCTCTCCCTCGTGTGTGGCAGGCATCCCTGTGTCTGTGCTCCTGTGTGCATGCCCGCACACGTATGTCACAGCTGGGCACACGCCTCTGCGTTGACACACGAGCCTCAGCCTTGTGCAGCAAAGGCTATGGGAGCAGGGCTGGGTGAGGACACCCAGCAGGCGTGTGGCCCTGTGCCCGCGTGTGAGTGGATGGGCACGGGGGCGCCTGCCAGGACCCCATGTGTGCCTGGAGTGGGGGGCAGAGGCCGCTTACCCAGCCTCCCGAACAGCTCCACTCCCAGCGCAGCATAGATAAAAAACAGGAGCATGAAAAGAAGGCCCAGGTTCCCCACCTACGTGAGAGAGAAGCGGAGCTGGGTCAGGCAGGAGGCGGGGCGGCCTCAGCCCACCCTGCAGGGCACTCAGCGCCTCAGCCACCAGGTCCCACCTGGCCACCCTCTCCTGGGCACTCCTGGCCCAGGCCAAGTGGAAGCAAATTCCCAGAGCAGGGCAGGGACCCCTCCCTGCGCCTCAGCCCCATGCCCCTCTGGGGGCTCCGACGGCCTCACCAGGTGGACAGGGCCCACACCTCCCGCTGGCTTCTCCCTTCCTCGGCCCTAGCCCTGAGCCCCCTCCACGCTCTCTGCCCAGCAGGTTGCCCAAGGCCTAGCAGGATACCCCTGGGGGCTCTGGCCCGCCCTGTGCAGGGGCTACCTCAGAGTTCCCATGGTGGGGCCCAGACCAGCACGACGCTAAGGGGTCCTGGCAGGTGGGCCTGGAGCCTCACCCCTCCCCTGCCCACAGCTCTCCTGTGAGCCACCCCCAGAGCCCCAGCATTTGCACACACTGCCTCGCTGGGCAGCCCACCCCCAAGGCTGGCCAGGCCTGGCCCTGTTCTGAGACCCTCCTCCACATAGCTGAGCACTTGGTGGTTACTCAGGCCTTTGGGAGTGTTACTCGAATGGAGCTAGGCACACTACTGAAGACAGCATGGGTGGGGACAGCTGAGGTGGGAGGCAGAAGACATTCGGGGGGCACGTGACAGACGGCGCAGAGATGGGAAAGTGGTGGGAAGAGGCAGCAGCGCCAGGTGCGTGGCAGCCATCGGGGAGGGGGTGGCTGGGAATGTGGCTGGACTGGTGGATGGACAGACACACGGGGGTTGGACAGACGGACTGAAGACTATGGATGGGGCAAAGCACTGGGTCTCTTGGCTCTCGAGGCCAAAAAGGATCTGGGTAGGGGCCAGGGGCACAGGGAGCAAGGAGGCTGAGCCTGCGTGGGCTCCGAGGGGCACATGGGCCTGCGGCCGACACCTGCATCCTGAGTGTGGTCCTGTGCCAACACACACACACACACACTGGCCACCTGCTGCGCTCTGCCCAGATCCATCTGGCTCTCCATGGCCCTCTGCCTACAGAAGTGCACCAGGGAGGTGTCTGGTTATGAGTCTTTGCCAGAGAACTCAGGCCCAGAGGGCAGCGGCTGGATCCACCGCTCCCAGCCCAGCCAAGCCACGCACTGCATGCACACCAGGGACACAGGTGCTGCGGCCGCACCCCCGAGGGATGAGACAGATGAGTGGGGGGACGGTGAGGCCCTCCCTGCAGCCTTGTCTTTCGGGGGCGTGTGGTGCCTGCGTTGAGGATGCTGTGGGCTCCACCTACCTGGGGCAGGGCTTGCACCACGGTGTCCAGCAGGGCGCGCATGCCTGTGGCCATCTTCAGCAGCTTCAGCACTAGAGCCGGGAGCTGAGTGTCACTGGGGCTGGGTGGGGACCCTGGGTGCCCCTGCTCTTACTCCCACCCAAGGCCAAGCCCCACCCTCCTCCCGCAGAGGGAACCTGGCGGGCATCCAGGTACCCACCGCGGGCGATGCGGAGCACACGCATGATTCGGATGATGGTGGGGTTGATAGGGAGCGCGGCGTTCATCTCGATCTCCTCCAGCGTGATGCCCATGAGTGACAGCAGCACGATGGCCAGATCCAGCTGGTTCCACCTGCACGGCCGCAGGCTCAGCGCACACAGCTGGGTCCCGCCTTAACTCAGCACCATCACTTCTGCAGACTCCGGGGAAATGCCTGCGGCCTCGCCGCCCCAGCCCCTAGAGCCCTGAGCCCCTAGACAACCACACCCCACACACCTGTCCTTGAAGAACCGACGGAACCCAAATGCCACCAGCTTCAGCGCAGCCTCGAAGACAAAGACGATGGTGAACACGTAGTTGCAGTACTTGAGGGCCTCGTCCAGCGACTGCGGGTGGAGGTGGGGCTGGCTGAAGTAAGGCCGGGATGACCTCTCTCCCTGGCCCGCCCTGCACATCTGTGAGTGCTCTGCCCAGGTCAGCTCAGTAGCTCCTCCCTGGGCACCGGCAGCCTCTTTGCCCCTCCTCCAGCCCAGCATACAGGCAGCGCTCCCAAAGCGTCTGACGAGGTGAGTGAGTGGAAGGTACTCTCCCGCACCCACAGACCCAGCTGAACACCAGTGCCTCTGGAAAGCCACCCTGAGCCGCTGGCCTACTTTACACCCCACAGCCATCTGCGTGCCCCAGCAGCAGTGTCCTGGCCACCCACCCCTGTCCTCTACTGACCGGAGCACCTTGGGGGCACGGGGACACTGGCTCACCGAGCCCAGCTCTGAGCACCTATGGTATGCAGTCTGGGCCAGGGTGGGAGGCCTCCCCGGATGGACCCTGGAGGATGCCCACCCCTTGAGGATGAGCCTCTGGTGAGGGAAGACCCTGCCCCTCCCAGCCCAGGCTGGGCTTTCCATAGAGCGGAGTCTGTTCAGCTTCAGAGGCTGGCTGCTGCCCTGAGGCCACCTCCGCCCCGCCCCTGACCCCGCAAGGATGGAGGAAGACATCCGTCCACTGAGGGAGGGGTGCAGGGGGAGTCCGAGCCAAGGAAAAACTCATCCCCTTAGGCCCGCCTGTCTCCTGTTAGGCCCCTCCTCATGGTGGGGATGTTCATGGGCAGGCTGGGGAGGGTCCCTCAGGGCAGAGGGAGAACAGTTTCAATTCATGTTAAAAAAGTCTCTGTTCAAACAAAACCTCCACATCCCCCAGCCAAGCCCCAGCGAGAGCGCGGCGGCGCGCCCTGTCCTGGGTTGCGCCTGCTGCATCGGCTGCCATGCAGGGAGCACCGCAGCCCCCGGGCCTTCTCACCGCGCTGGTCTGGAGAAAGGCGCCTACCTTGGGCTGGTTATAGTGCTCCACGGACATGGTGATGACGTTGACGCAGATGATGAAGGTGATGAAGAGGTCGAGATAGTGGCCGGTGCACAGCGAGTGAATGGAACGGCGGGTGGGTGAGTAGTCGGCGTAGTAGGGCCGGCGCTGGGCCTCTGCAGGGAGGGCGGCCGTGAGTGCCGGGCAGGAGGGCGGCCCAGTGCTCCTGGCTCTGCAGACCCATTCTCCTCCCAGGTGGCCAAGTGTACGGGAGAAGTGGGGGCCCACTGCTCAGATGTGAAGATGGGGCTGGCCCTGCCTCCTTGGGGGGCTCCCACAAGGCTGGAGGAGGGGCCCCTGTTCCAGGGGAGACGCAGCTCACTGTGAAGCTGGCTGGGCTGGGAGGCCTGGGCTGGAGCAGACCTTTGGGGCAGGCCACGGACTAACTTCTACCTCAGCAATGCAGCCTGGTCCCAGGCAGCCCCCAGGAGCGGGTATGGAAGCTGAGATGGCTTCTTCACATCCCACCTGGGTGCCTGTGCAGACCCCGCCCTCCTGGGGCTCCCAGGTTGGCACAGCATGAGGCTGGGCCTGTGGTCTATTTGTGCTCTGGCCACAGGCTGAGACAATGAAGGGCTGGGCAGGGCAGCCCGATTCCACCTCCGAGGCTGGGCCCACCGGCCTCGCTGAAGCAGAGATGAGACTGTGACCTGCCCTCTGGCCACCAGGCCAAGTGCCTCCCCTCCCCATTCTGCAAACGGCTATGGGTACGGTCTTGAGTCTGCCAGACTCCAGCTCATCTGAAGCTGGCACCTGCGATCATCAGCGTGTCCCCCCGTACTGGTCTGCACTGAACGCTTGGCCTCCAGGGTCCCTCCACACACGGGGAGGAGCTCCCACGGGTGAAAGCATGAGCTGCTACCACCCCCTAGGACCTGCCTCAGCCAGAGAACCACACGTGGGTGGGTACCACTGGCCCAGGGCCTGGAAGAGCAGGAAACACCCCCCCAACCCGACCCTCACGCTCCGCGGGCCGGCATGCAGTCACTGAAGCGCTCAGTGCAGCCCGGGCAGCCAGAGGGGGCCAGTGGTCTAGTCGGGCCGGACCACTGAGGACACACAGCAGCCACAAGCCTGCAGGGGTGTGGGCAGCCCCTTGTTGCCCTGGGACTCCTGGCGCACAGTGGAGACGCAGGCAGACTGTGAGTCGGGCAGAGCCACACGCAAGCATGCACGGAGCAGCCCGGGCCCTGGCAGGTGAGCACAGCCCCTCCCCAAGCCACACGCCCAACACCTCTGGCCACCTGTGCCTGCCCTTCAGAGGACCCCAGTGGGCCTGGGATGCCCGCCCTTCCCCGAGCAGCGGCTGCAGAAGCAGGGCCTGAGGCATGCGGGGCAAGGCTGGTACCTGGGCTGGGGAAAGTGCCTGGAAAGACAAGGAGACGGTCTGAGGGCCGAGGGCGTGGGATGCTCGGGCAGGAGCCCTCTCTGCTCTCCCTCAGCCTGTGTCATGGGGGCTGTGCTGGCTCCTTGTGGAGTGAGGAATCGGGGGTGAACCTGCCCCTTGGGCACTGGGGATGGGGTTAGGGGTGTCTCCTCCTCTCCTGCCATGGTGGGCTCCCCCAGTCGCCGTCTCCAGCCAGCCCCTCCACGGCCCGGCCCCCAAGCAGGCCCAGGCAAGGTGGGTGGCGTGCAGAGCCATTCGGGGAGGCCAGGGTGGGAGCGGGCAGGGCTGGGCAGGGCTCTGGTGCCCTCCGGATGGCGAGCGTGTGGGGCTGGAGGGCCCAGTGGGCACACAGGTACCGACCCGCCACCGCCACCGGGAGCTCCTTACTCCTGCGCCTCCTCTCCAGGCGCCGCAGCCGCTTCTCCTCACGCCGCCGCGCCTCCTCCGCCTCCTGGTGCTGCCGGCACTTGTGGAAGTTCTCGACCACAACACCCACGAACATGTTGAGCACGAAGAAGCTGACGATGAGCAGGAAGGAGATGAAGTACAGCAGCATCCAGGGGTTGTGGTTCTGCACGGGCTGCGGCACAGAGGCAGTGGGTGCCCGCCCGCCTGCACGCCAGGCACCTGCCCAGGACGGCCCCAGCTCCCGCGGTCCTGCAAGTCCCCAGAGGCCAAGAGAGCCACTCGGGGGAGAAGCTGAGGTGACCCGGCTCGACCCCGGGGGCTGCCACCGGCCTGTGCGCACCTGCTGGTCAACACCCACGGCGTCCAGCCCATCGTACATGATGTTCACCCAGCCGTCCTTGGACGACAGCACGAACAGCGACATCAGGGCCTAAGGGTCAGATCCAGGGTCACGACGCGGCCTGGAACTGGGGTCGCTGGCCCTCTCGCTCCGGGGAGTCCCCAGCCGCCCGGCCCACCTGGCCCAAGTTGTCGAAGTTGTACTTGCGTCGCACCCAGCGGTAGTGGGCGGCCCGGCACTCGGCCTTGGTGGAGATGTTCCTAGTGTCGGTGCCCTCGCAGTAGTAGAACTTCCCCTTGAAGAGCTGATGGGGTGGGACGGTCACCCCGGAGGGCCTGGCTCCTCTACCATACCCCATCCTGGCCGCCTGGGGCTTTGGGGCGCAGGTGAGGCCTGAGCCGTCCTTCCAGCCCCGCAGCTGCCCTGCTGTGAGCCACACTGGGGCAACAGACCCTGTCTGCGACGGGGCAGACCCCCAGGCACGTGCGGGCCACTCACCTGCACACCCAGGATGCCAAAAATGATGAAGAAAGCACAACAGATGAGGACGATGTTCCCAATGGGCCTAAGCGATGAGATCAGTGTCTCCACCACCAGCTTGAGGCCCGGCGCCCGGCTGATGACCCTGGAGGAGGGCACAGGGACGCACGGGGGTCATCTATGGAGGCAGCTGGCAGCCCTGGCACAGCTCATGCAAAGGCCCCGAAGTGGGGCCGACTGGGTGGCCTGCGAGCAGCTCAGGACTGCCAGAGCAGCAGTGAGCAGTGGCATCAGGGGACTGTGCTTCCAAGTCGCCCCAGGAGCCCCCGGGTGCCCCTGCCCCCACCTCAGAGGCCGCAGTGTCCGCAGCAGACGCAGCACGCGCAGAACGCCCAGGATCTTGGCGCCTCCAGCCGAGGCCATGGCCACGACAATGTCGACCAGGGACACCAGCACCAGCAGCCCGTCCAGCAGGTTCCAGCTGCTCTGCAGGTAGGCGTGCTCGCCCGAGAGCAGCCCCAGGGCCACCACCTGGGGACGGCCAGTGGCACTAAGCTCAGGCTCGGGGAGGGGGCGGGGGGCGCGCCTGGGGAGCTGGCACGCAGCTGGGTGGGGCTGTGGGCAGAATGGGAACCTGGGAACGAGGGGCACTCCCAGGCCCCGTGGTACCTTCACCATCATCTCCACCACGAAGATGGCCGTGAAGATGTAGTTGGAGACGGTGAGGAAGACCCGCTCCTGCCGGGAGAGGATGCTGGGGAGCTGTGTCCACTCCACCCCTCCCTGGGGGTCGTGGTGGCCCGGGACGACAGGGTTGGCCGACTCACGGTGCTGCCGGGGTCGATGTCAGGCCTCTCCAGGGCGATGGTGACACAGTTGAGGAAGATGAAAATGAGAACCACGTGATCGAACATCTTGTGCGTGATGATCTTCCGACAGGAGATGCGGAACCTGGGTGGGCAGGACCAGTTAAGAGATGGGGCTGGGCGCCATGGACGGCAGAGTGGATGGGGGTTGCAGGACAGCCCCGACCAGGCCTCCACTTCAGCCCCGGTCCCTGTGGTCTCAGAGAAGAGGTGCCCACCCGGGGATGTCCAGCATGTGCCAGCCCTGCCCAGTGGGGACCTGGAGGCGGGGGTCCCATGGGGTGGAACTAGCCACGCAGCCCCCCGACCTGGGCCACCTCACCGGTTCTGCGGGGAGAAGAGATAGAGGGCCCAGGCCTCGCGGCTCCGGCACCACTGCGGCTTGTAGGGCTCCAGCACTTTATGCAGGCGGAAGCAGCAGCTCTGGGGACAAGGAGGCGGGTCCTCAGAGCCCCGTGCCTGCCTGCTTGGCCACCCCAGGGCCCTCTGCGCTTAGCTGGGCCACCCTTCCCAGCCCTTCTCAGCCTTCTCCATCCGCACTCCTCACCCACCAGCCCTTGGCCTCTGGCTTTCTGGCCTCTGGGGCCCATGCCACGGAGGCTCCTCCTTTCTACCCTGGGGATGGCAGAGTGACCCATGCTGGGAGTCCACGGGGTCAGATAAGTGGGTACTCTTGGGCCTGTGGCTCTGGGGAGCAGTCCTCAACCCAAGGGAGCCTGACAGTCTAGTGGATGCGTGCCCCTGCCTTGGCAGGAGCTCAAAGCCTGTGGGTGCCCAAACAGTTCAGAGCCCAGCCTAGTATGCAGACCAGACGTGGATCATTTAACTCACGGCCCCTAGATGGCGGTGGGGGGACTCTGGGATCAGCCGCGGCTGAATTCCTAACCGCTGCTGGATTCCTCCCTGGCCTGGCCTGCTTCTCTCCCCTTCTCAGTCCCCTTAGTGAATAACATGCCCCAAGTCCCATCTCAGATTCCATTCAGACAACCTGCCCCCGGCAGAAAGAGAAAAGGCGGCCGTGGGCCCCGAGACAGGGGAGGGGAGGCCCCGGGACAGGGGAGGGGAGGCAGCCGTGGGCCCCGGGACAGGGGAGGGGAGGCGGCCGTGGGCCCCGGGACAGGGGAGGGGAGCAGGCCGTGGGCCCCGGGACAGGGGAGGGGAGCAGGCCGTGGGCCCCGGGACCGGGGAGGGGAGCAGGCCGTGGGCCCCG